>APFE031662466.1:171871-234409 GCA_000404065.3 Pinus taeda | reverse complement strand
AAGTCATTTTTTTGGGGAACGGGGCCCGTACGGTTGGAACGCGTTTCCGGCCGTACGGGCACGTTTCCATTTCAGAAAACGTGCCCGTACGGCCGGAAACGAGTTTCCAGGCCGTACGGTACGCCGAAACGTGTTTCCGTTTCGTTTCCGGGCAGAAACGCCCTCTGTACCTGCGTTTCCTGCAACTTAGGAATGGCAAGGTTTTGCAAATGTACACCATTTGCTCCATGACAAATCCACCACCTAACTGGATTCATGGTGCTTCTCTCCTCTAAAGCTGATATATCTGCATAATCATCTATTCCTGCAGCAAAACTGGCAAATTCCTCCTTTACCTCCCTATGTAGATGAGAAGGAAACATTCTCATAAGGGATTTTTTCACCCCATTAGCCACCTCCCTATCCTTATGGGGTTCCTTCCTCTTCCCATTGCTTTGAGCAATAAGCTCTTCATCATAAAATTTGGGGTTCAAAGCATGTGCTAAAGTGTGCAATGGAGTATTGAAATTGTTCCACCTATCAACAATGATTTTCTTGATGAAACCAACAAAATGATCGTCAACAAACAAAAGTTGTGGAGACTCTTGCGAAATAATTTCCATAGTTTTATCAACCATGGAATCCATGCCATCATATACCTCTCCCAAGAAAGGTTGGTCAGTGTCAGCACTCCGGAGAAGCTCAAATGTAGGGGTTGTGAACTTTAGCAAGAAATCTACCTTGCTCCACCAATCCTCATCAAGGCACAATCTATGCACCATGGATCCCCGCTCTGAATTTGCTTGTCTCCACTCAACCCAAAGTTGACTCACCACCATAGAAACTAATGCATGCTTAACCTCAACAAGACGGCGCAACATCACGAAGTTTGAGGCATATCTTGTCTCAACAACTTTTAACAACTCCAATTTGGAGTACTCTCAAAATATGGCCTGAGACTGGTGGTGGTTGGTGATGAATTTGATAATCTCCCTTGCTTCCCCTGTGAGTTCCTTTATCCAGGAAACTTTGTTGTCGATCTCCTCTAAGATCAGATTCAGAATATGGACAATGCATGGTGTCCAAAAGATGTGGTCATACCTCCCCTCAATAATTAAACCTGCAGCTTTGCAAACTGGTGCATTATCCATGATAACTTGCACCACCTTGTTAGGCCCTATTTGTTCAATAGCTTTTATAATAACATCAATAATGAACTGTGCATCTTTCACCTCTCCTGAGCAGTCTTCTGCCTTGATAAACGTTGCTCCTTTGGGGGAAGTGGCAATGATATTTATCAATGGTCTGCGCCTTATATCTATCCAACCATCTGAGACTATGGTAACCCCATAGCTACTCCAAGAAGAACGAATTGGGCCCCTTGTACCCTTGAGGAGCTTTGTTAACTGCCCTTATCATATCTTGCCAGTAAGGAGAGCGAACAACATTGAATGGGATACCACATTCATAAATGCACCTAGCCACTCTGGAATCAGTTTCTTCTCTTGCTTGCATATTCACCAATCTAGCAATTCTGCTATCCTGAACTGAAGGGGATGCCCCTGGGCCTCTGGTATTTTTGGGTTCTGTGTGTTCATGTTGTTCAGTGTGACCAGCTCTCCTCTTTCTTGCTTCAGCTACAATCCTTGGCTCAATGTTAGATGGAGTTTGAGTAAGGTCATCATGCCTTCTCTTTGTACCATCCGCCTCATCTTGCTCTCTTTGATATGCCCTCCTTGCCAATGGATCTGCTGTTTTTCTGCAACCTGAAACCCCATGTCCTCCTCCATGCAATAGATGTGCCTTCACTCTTGGGTAGGAGCCCTTGTGCGTATTATTGCAAAGATTGCATCGCCATTCCCATGAGCCACCACCTCCACATCTTTGAAGCTTCGTCACATGCCTCCAAAGGGGACAATATTCAGCCCTTGGGTTGGCCCTAGGGCTTGAACTTGCAGCTGCACTTTGGCTGGAAGCCATTGCTGTAAAAATAAATTTAAAAAATAAATCTATAAATAAAAAACGTATTTCATATTTTTGGCTGCATAAACCCTAGAAAAATTGAAGAAATAGTAAGAAAAAACTAACAAAATGAATGTGGCTTATCCAAATTAATTTTCTGTGGTTGAAACTACCCTAAAATGCCAGAAAAGAGGAGAAATATGGCTGTAGCTGAGCCAAATCTGCTGCAAAAATAAATTTAAAAAACAAATCTATAAATAAAAGACATATTTCATATTTCTGGCTGCATAAACCCTAGAAAAATTGAAGAAATAGTAAGAAAAAACTAACAAAATGAATGTGGCTTACCCAAATTAATTTTCTGTGGCTGAAACTACCCCAAAATGTCAGAAAAGAGAAGAGAAATATGGCTGTAGTTGAGCCAAATCTGCTGCTGAAATCTCTTTCTCTTGCTGTTGAAATCTCTTTCTCCTGCTGCTGAAATCTCCTTTGCTCACTGCTCAAAACATCCTCGCTGAAACAACTGTTAGTCTCCAAGAGGAATGACTTGCTGAATAGTGTGATGAGAGAATGAGACAAACTTCTCTTTTATAAGTTTAGACAGGCTTCTAGAACCCACTAGATAGCCTAAAAACAATTAAAAAACAAATTAAAATAAAAAATAAAAAAAAACACAAGATTTTTTGGAAACGTGGGCTGTACGACCGTGAAACGCGTTTCCGGCCGTATTGGCGACGTTTCCATTTCGGGAAACGTGGTGGTATGGCCGGAAACGCGTTTCACGGCTGTACCAAACGCGTTTCCGCGTTTCGTCCCAGTTTCCAGCCGGAAACGAGGGGCCCCACGTTCCCTGCAACATAGATGGCAACAATATAAAGGAGTTTTTTTTAAAAAGGGTATTCAAGTTTTAACAACCCACATTAAAGGAGAATATTTGAAAAATATATATAGAAGAAATAAGTGATATTTTATAATAAAAATAGCTCCAGTTGACATATTGTTTACGTAAAAACATCAAGGCAAAAATGGAGACTGGTAATGAAAGGTTTCTTGAAATCCATAGTACATGTGTTTGCACACTATTTAACATCAAAGGATCACTCGCAGGAAGAGACATCATAATCTCTATCAGTCCTACTGAAAGAAGTAATTATGTTAGTCCTAAATGTGCTAATCAATCGGTGATTCCTGAATCAAATATAATTGAAACAAATATTTTTGGCAAACAGTACGATATAAGCAATCCACACTTAAATATTGGAGATTATACTTTTAACTCACAATTCACCATGAAAACCTTATGCTTTAACGATAGTGACATTGTTTTGGGATCACCATGGATGAAAACTCTAGGTTCCTTTATTCTAAATACTAAAAAAAAGTTTTTAATATTTTCTTACAAGAAGAAGAAAATAACACTCCAAGATGTTACATTGAAACCTAATTCAGTAACGCCAGAAGATATATTGGATATTTCAAAAGTAATTTCTCAAGAAGGTAAAAAAGTATTACAAAATATGCAAAATGAATTGACAAAATCACTATTGACAAAAATGAAGAAGTTTTTCGACTTAAAAACCATAGTAAAAAATTATTGACACAAATTAAGAAACTTAAGAAGGATAAGAAGTCATTAGAAAACAAGGTACAACAATTTATTGAGAAAGAAGTATCAAATGTAGGAATTCAAGTTGATGACAAAACAACAAATACCAATCCAGTGAATATGAGAACTCAAGAAGATAGGTCAGTTGAAGAAACGATACATGTAGATGTTGCAGTTCAGACAATGAACATCCCAAGTGAATGTTCCATAACCATCTCAACAACATCTTTGCTAGAAGAAAATATAAAAATTGGCACATGCCCAGTAAGGAGAAATCAAACCAAAAAAGTTCCATATCGGCATTCGAATCATGAGAACAGAAGAATCAACCATGCTACATATTTGAACCAGTCAGAACCAAAACAACAAACTGATGTTTCGGATAATAGTGATGTAATCTCAATCAAGTCTTATGCTAACAAGTCGTTACAAAATTCCAGTGATCAGAGTACTATACAGAAGATTAATCTGGGATGTCTGATCCCTTCTCGGTGCGACAATTTTGTTTGTCACTAAGAAGATCATATCAACTTGTATCGACGAGGATGACTATTCCGAGACAGAAAGACTTTCGAAGCCGAAAAAGAGATCAAGCCTTTTTTCATCGGCAAGCTTTGAGGACAAAGCTCTTTGAGGAAGGAGTCAATGTAACGAATAAAATATATATAAATAATGTAAAATAATATAAATAATAATAAGCATAAATAATTATTAGTTAATTAGTAATTAGGCTGAAGAGGCATCTCTAAATGAGACATGACTCTTCATGAAGAGACGCCTGATATATAAGCAAGCCTCTCGTTCTCATTTGAAAATTATCATTCATTCTTATTCATTTTATTTAATATAATATTTGTATTTTCATGGATATCTTGATATTCCAAGTCTTTTGGAGTAATTAATTTATAGAAGGAAATTTGTTCGCTTCAGTCAGAAACTGGTTGGTAGTGTGTGGTGGATCATGTAAGGGTCCTGAAGCCAGCAGTGTGCTATGTTATGCCAGATGTCACTTGGCCAAATTTGTCTGTATAACCTTTCGATTCTTCTATTAAAAGGGTGCTTTTGTAGATGTTTATTTCATTGAGAGGTAATGGCCTTGAAATTGATGCTAATTTATGGTTTGATTTCACCAGGATCTAATAATGCCAATGTTAATGAAGAAAACATTGTATCTAGGCATTTAGAAACTGTTTTGACAGTTTCAGATGTGCATACTTGCGTCAAGCTATTGTTTATAAGACCATTGCAAATTGTAATACATCTTGTTAGTTGTTTTGCATCTTCTCATATTTGAGTGGCTGCAAGTTATAGCATATGTCTTATGTAGGTTAAGAACTTAAGATGGCTGCCTTACAAGCACAAGGTTGTTGACTGTAACAGTTAGTGGGCTTGATTTACTGAGTTCTTCTGTTTCTTTCAATTGCAGGTATTATTCGCCATATCCTGAAGAATATTCAAATGTAGACAAGCTATATATTTGTGAATTTTGCTTGAAATATATGAAGAAGAGAATAACATATAAGCGCCACATGGTGAGATGTTTTTTGTTTGCTAGTTTAAGGAGAGTATTTGTTTTCATTCTACACAGAGATGTCTAAGCAGTGCATGGAGGAGATTCAGTGACATGTACATATGTTGATTTCAGATGAAATGTTGCTATAGACACCCACCAGGTAATGAGATATACAGGACTGTTGTTGCTGAGCAATCTTCAGTTCCATCTGATAATAAGCAGAATGGTGAGTCAACCAGCGGACAGAGTAAACTGTCTGAAAAGGGAGGGAGCCTGCAAACCCTTTCAGTGTTTGAAGTGGATGGTCAAAAGAGTAAATTGTATGGTCAGGTATTACTTTTGTATATTCACAATCTTACTGTCTCCTGATATTTCAGATGTGAAGCAAGCATTTTGTTTTGATCTTGTCATTCACTCAATCATTGTAGCCCTTCTTGCATGAAATTTTAGTCCAAAGGAAAGCTGATACCAGTGGCCTGGTTTTGTGATTTTGATTAGTTATGAGTTTAACGTACAACACTTTATGCCAATTTTTCTGAGGAATAGGCAAGCTTCCATCCATCTGCCATGACATGCTTAGCTTGTTTGGAATAGCATAAGATTATTCTCTGTATTTAATTTGCATATGAAATTTCATTGACGTGGCATTTTGCAAAAACTTCTGCTCATATTATATTTAACATTTCCCTAGAAGTTGGAACAACATCTTCATGTCAAGAAGTTGTAAGGACTAGCAGAAACTGTCGATGCTTGATTCAGAGTTACAAGTACAGACAATACTGGTGTCCTACTGACGGAATGAATGGTTTGAGAAACTTTGTCCTTTATATATAAACCCCTGGGCCTTTCTAGTCAATAAATAATAATACTATGGCTTGGATTCCTGAAGTTTCTGATTATATTGGCAATTAAGTTTGGACTTTTGAAAATGCAGTAGTTCTTCACCATCTTATTTCCCCTAATAAATCTGTAATACGTATGTTGTGAAAAGTTTGGGGAATGGGGAGGGTAAAAGAAAAATAATTCATATGTCTATGTGATTTCCTATTGTTCATGTCTTGTAGAATTGCATCTCAGCTTTAGGTTTAAATGCTCATCTGTTTTATAACTGTAGTAAAGTTTCCACATTACCATATGATGCATGTTTAATCTAAATGAATGAGCTCTGTATTCCTATGATGAGTAGGTTTTCTCTTCATGTTCTTCTAGCTCTAGGTTTTATTTTGTACTCTTAGAAGATGAATTTTGCACTCCTATTGCTCATTTTGGTGGGTTGTACTTTCTAGTTGCATTGACCTATTTTGGTCATGAGTGGACGTTGGTATAATGTTATGTAAAAAATTAGTTAATTTTAGGTTTATTATTTAAGTTAGGTTTAGTTAGACGAAAGGGCACGATCATAAGATCATGCCCTTTCCTAAAGGGTGTCCATGGCGGTATATAAGCCAGGCAACCCATTGTAAATGATCATCATCTGTAAATTCATCTTATTAATAAAATATTTATACATATTTTCTGCGTATTAGAAGTTTTTTTACTTCATTGGTATCCGAGCGGTTCGGTTCTCAGGCTGTCTGTCCGCTCAGTCGAACTACATTCCAAACCATCGCCAACCCTCCTTCTCAGTCATTCACAGTCGTTACACCCCCCACGACGTCATCCCTCGTGCCCCCATCTGCATTCATCTCTGCAATTTTTTTTTCTCGTCCGTTTTTCTGTCCACGCCTCGTACCATCCTCGGCCTGCTCTGCTATATCGCTGCACCTCTGCAATCTGTTGCATCTACATTCCTTTCCATCCACCAACTGAACGCTGTCATTTAAAAATATATAAAAAAAAAAAAAAATTAAACTCGTCCACGCCACAGATCTCATCGATACAACCACCGCCAAACTGAAAGCCACTACCGCCCGATTCCTATACGTGCCCGTCGTTGCTAGCTCTCCCTTGCTCAACCGCCTGTCAGCTTTCACCCTGCCCCCGAAATACCCCGTCGCATTGCCGTTCTCCCATCCGCATCACTGTTCCAATTACTTCCATTCACGATTTTTTAAAAAAAACAGCATCCGTTAAAAAAAAAAAAATCTGCGGTGATATTCGATATATTTTTGAATAGTGAAAGGGTTCAGTCAATCGACGTGACTGTTCAGAAGTTTATGATATATATATATATATATATATTATATATAATATTATAAAATAATTTATAACTTGATTTAATTTTATAATATATATATTCATATTTTAATTTATATAATAATTATATATATATATATATATAATTATAAGTTATATAATTTATAATTTTAATTTATATATATATATATATATATTATATATATCTATATATATATAAGGTTAATAATTATAAATTATAAATATTATAATTTATAATTAAAAAAATAAATTAAATTATTAAATTAATTTAATTTAATTAAAAAAAATTATTAATTTAAATTAAGTTATTAAATTAATTTAATTAAATTTAATTTAAAAACAATTTTTTTTTTTTGTAAATTAAGACAAATTCTATTAAGTAAAAAATATTGTACAAGAGAATGCATTCCAGAGATGCAGGAAACCGGCAACCGGAAATGATAGGACTATCAACCTCGGTTCCGGAGAAGGAGTTAAGCAAGCAAGGAGCTACAACAAAGCACTGGAAGCTTAAGAAGCGTTGAAAGCTACCCTGAAAGGGTAGAGGCTTCAACACGAAACTTTTTCCCTTTCCTTTTTTTAACTTCAACCCAGCCATTTTGGGGTGGATGGGCGATTACAACTTGAAGATTGGGATCCTCCAGAGGGGAGCCCTCCTTTTTTGAATTCGAGGAGGACAAATGTACACGTTTCTGAGCAATGGCTGAGTCGGAGGAAGGCGCCAGACCATCGGTGGGAGGGGCCATGAAATGAGGGCCCTGATTCAATTCTTCATCGCTATCTTCATCTTCAGAGCTGGAGGAATTAGAATCCGCGACTGGAGGAGGAGAGCACGGAGCCCATCGTTTGGACTTGGGCTTGGAGACGTTGGCCTTGTTCTTCTTTGCCGGACGAGATGGGCATGTATTCTGCAAATGCCCAGATTGGTGGCAATGGCGGCACCGAAAAGCTGTATTCTCGTAATCTAGTGTCTGGGTCCAGACAAAGTCGTTTATCTTGAGATTGATTTGTTCTGGAAGACCTTTACTCAGATCTAACTCCACACATACTCTTGCATATGAGTAGAGACCTTTGGATTCCCGCCATAAATCTCCCTTGAGGAAGCTGCCCAAGGTGTCTCCTATAGCTTTGAAGACCCGAGTACTCCAAAGGTGGGCAGGTTTGTTTGGAAGCCAAATCCATACCGGTGTCTTGGTAATGACTGCAGTGGCTGGATCAAAATCTGGGAACCAAGGAGTCAAGAATAGCCCTGCAGTGCCCATGAACCAAGGGCCCTCTGCTAAGGCCTTTTCATAGTGCTTATTGTTATCAAATAGAACAATGAAATAACCTTTCGAACAAAAAAAGATCTTACAGTGATGTGTCCAGTTTGCATGGATCCATGCATATAGATCCTGAGATCGCGGCCATAATCCATTAAATCTGCAAATGATGGCTCTTTCTGCAAAATCTTGAAGATGGGAGGCCAGATTTTCATGTATGAGTTCCACAGAGGGAACTTCTTCAATCTTGTCAACCAAGAAGGCTTTAGATTTAAGGGCTTCCGGGGGTTTGGGGTTCTCAGAATGAACTGCGTCCTTGTATGAGAAAGGCCGAGTAGAGGAAGTTTGTCCTGCTGCGCCTCCTCTCAAACGAAGGGTTGCCACCACCAAGCTATTCCTGGAAATGCTGTAAGAAGAGAGGGGAAGAGGGTCTTCAAGTTGTTTACCTTGAAAGAGAAGTCGCAGAAGGCTTGATGGGATCCCCATTCTGCGCTCTAGATTCAGTTTGAGTTCTTGCACCAGATCTGAAGGGCTGACCCATTGCATGATGGTTCTGCCTGAAAGCTGAGAAATTTGGATCTGAAAGGAGTCAGATAAGGGCCTTGACCCCATGCAGATCTCTGGATCGGGCCAGAGCGTGGGCTTTTCTGCCTTCTGGATGGCCAGATTTGGCAGATCTTTGTCAGATCTAAAGCTCAGACTGCGGGGAAGAGGTTCGCAACCTCGGAGCATGAGTTGCTGGGCAAGATTATCGTCGTCCGGGCAAGTACCTTCACGTTCGTAGCTCATGTATTTCACCAGATCATCCTTTCTAGGAGTCTCATTCTTGCGAGCTTTGAGCACGGCAGCGAGGAGCCTGGGCAAGCGATCAAACTCAGCAGCCTCCACCTGAGGCGGCCAACTCTCGGGATTCTTGTAGCAGAGAAAGACGTGCCTCGCGTAGAACTGGACGGATTCCACAAGCGACTTCGAGTACATCTCTGGCCTAGCGAAGCCGTGCTCGGCATCGCTGTTGTGGCCACTCGTGTCACCAAGCAACAAAGCATCGTTCTGCAAGCAGCCCGAGGCGCTCCCGATCTGCTGCGTGGTTTCCAATAATGCTCTGTCCGGTTCGACGCCCATGGGACTCATACCGTTGTTGCTGTTGATGAAAGCACCTGAATCATCCCACCTGCTCGCCATCTTTCGTTCCAAGAAACGGTGTGGACTCGATGCATTAGTTTTTAACAAAAAAAATTTATTAATTTAATTAAATTATAAATTAATTTAATTTTAACCAAAAAAAAAAATAAAAATAAATTTTAGCTGGCAAATAAATACACGCCTCCGCAAACCCGCTCAATGTCGACAATGACAATGGCGGATTATCACAAAAGGTTGTTGGATGTAGAGCAAAAGATAAATAACAACCACGACGAGGTCAGTAAAAGATTAAATGAAGTCGAGAGCAAGCTTGGGGAGAAAGCGGACAAAATAAAAAATCTTGAAGATACGACAAATCGAATAGAGGTAAAGATGGAAAATTACCATGCCCAGATAGAAGCAGGGATCAGAGAAGGCGCATACCCTCCACGTGAGGATGTACATGGAGGTGGCGGCAAGAAGGAACAAGACTTGGAACTCGAGCACTGGCACTACTGCTGGATGGTGGGGGTGGCATGGTTGTTGTTGCTTCATCTTCATCTCTCATAAGTTCTGCTTCCAGTTCTTCAAGATGTATAGTGCCATCCTTCAAATTATTGCCCTTTGGGTGGTTGTCCCAAATTTTATATGTTGGATCCTCATAAGCCCGATCACAATAATGACTCAACAACCTCAAGTTGCAGTGCACCTAAACCAAGCTGTCTGCCCGGTTTTCATTGAGTCTGTTTCTTCTCACACTATGTATAAAGTTGTAGGTGCTCCAACACCTTTCTGCAAAAGAAGTATTTACAACCTGTGAGAATTTTTTTTGACAATTTTGGCAAAATTCCCATGCTGCCATATGCTTTCCAGCATGTGAGGGCATCAAATCTGTCTGTATCTTCCATTGCATGCAAAGAACCAAACAAACCAGTGCAACTGAAGTATCTGCCTAATTCAAGGCGCAGATTAGCACACTCCTCCCTGTAGATACCTCTGGATCTGTATGGGGTTTGACCCTAGCCCTACCCCGAGGTGCAGGTTGGCCCAACCAAGATGGAGAGTAGTTTTTTTGGCATAAAGATATACACCAAAGCATGTAGTGGAACATTAAGTTTATTCCACCGTGTACACATGTAATTGTGAATTGATGTATACAAGTTAGGATCATCTTTCTGAACAATATCTTTTATTTGCCCCAACATGGTATCCATCTGCTCATACACCTCCCCAATCACTGGTTTATCTGTATTTGCAAAACAAGTCATGTTATAAATGGGCTTGGTGAATTCCAATACTTGCCTCACACATGCCCAAAATAGGCCATCAAGAGCGGCTTCGTCCAGCTGTTCAAAACCTTGCTTGTCAACTGCATTTGTAGCCCTTTCCTTTAATACCTGCCAGTGTGGACTTGATACTGTGCTAGCCAATGATTCTCTTACCTTCAAAAGGTGCCTAAAGGTGAGGTAATAGCTAGCAAATCTAGTCTTCGCAATCTTCAACAACTCCAATCTTGAGTGGCTGTGGAAAAGCCCATGGGTAGTGCTATGATTTGTACTAAATTTTATCATTTGTTTGCCTCTCTTGTACAAATCACTAATGCATTTGTATTGTTGGTTTTTGTTCTTAATAATATCATGCATCAAAAGGTTCATTGTGTGAACCAAACACCCAGAACAAAATATGTTGCGGGGTATTTATCCTCAATAATTGCTCCCGTTGCCTCACAATTAACAACATTATCAGTGATGACTTGGATGACATTGTATGGCCCAATACGTTCAATTGTTTCAACTAATGGTTCTGGAATGTTGATGCCGTCTTGAACTTCTCTGAGTAATCATATGCTGAAAGAAAGATCTGTAATATTCCTAACTAGCCATGGCTAATTGGAATATTCGATTTTGCTCAATTTTTGCCTTCTATAGTTATTTATAAATAAAGAAAGTGAGAAAGGGGGAAATAACTCACTTTTAGAATAAAAGTCACTTCCTAGTAGCACAACGTTGTGACTTAAAGGGGAGCCAAAGGGGCCAAGGGGGGACGCAGAGATGGAGCTCACACAGACACTTGGAGGGACTGCGCAGAAGGGAAGAAACATGTGGCAAAAGACGAATTACGTTGGAGGAGGTGAGCCTTGGGGTTGAGAGAGGCAAAGGCTATAAAGGAGAGAGAAGCCCCCTCATTTTGATCATTGGGTTATGTGCATTCGAGCTAGTCATTTCGACTTATGAGCACGCTGGCTGTTTAGCTAGTTTGCAACACTGTTTAGTGCATGGAGTGTTTCCGTTCGGAGATCTCACCTTTAGCCCCGGGGGACTTCGAGTGCTTGGTCGGGCAAGGTAGTTCCATCAATATTTTTGCAGCAGTTTCGTTGGTAGTTGGTAGGAGGATTGAGCACTGTAGATGACTGTGCAGTCTTGAGAGGGATGGCGCAGTTCTTTCTGGCAAAATTTCTGGATTGAGGGTTTGCAATAGGATGTGTACTGGGAGATTGAGCAGGGGATCAACTCTTGCATATTGGAGAGTTTTGGCAGAGGTTTCAGGCAGATTCTTGGAGGGTTTCATTCAGTGGCAGCGTAGAGCATTGAGGGACTGCGCAGAACCCCAAGGGGGTGATTTTCGGGGGTCGGCTATTCCAGGAAAGCTTTCTGGGTTTTTTTGGGTTTCTTGAGTAGAGCCCGATTCCAGAGTTTTAGCATTTTCCGAGGAGGGAAACAACCCCAAATCCTCATTTGATTTCCAGCAGCAGCAGTTGCGCGACAGTTCTCCAGCAGCTTCCAAGCAGTTCTGAGAGAGGCCATTCCTTTGCTATTTTGAGTGTATTTCTTGACTTGCCTTGTGCAAGTCGAGGTGCTATCTTTTTGATCACCTCCTGTACTCATTCTATTACTCGGTATAATAAAATGGCTTAGCATTTCTCGCCGCATTTCTTGAGTATCTGCTTACATTTCATGTTTATATTATTATATGCTGCACCATTATTATTTTTATCATTTTGAGCTTCCCGGTTATCATATCATTTGTACGTATTTGGTTGGAGTTTTGCTGGGGTTTGAGGAGTATTCCTAAAAGGGATATTACAGTGGTATTAGAGCATAGATCTGGCTCAGCCTGTGGAGCTAGCAATCTATGACACCGGGGGAAAAGCCCTACATTTGTTACAGAGGTAGGAGATACAGAGACACTGGGCGTAGGTTGGAGAATATCTACGGAGAGGGAGACTGTGTTCCGGTGATGGACGCAGAACAGGAGGAACCTGTGGTGGACGCAGAGCAGAAGGATCCGATGGTAGACGAGGACAGGAAGAGATTTGCGGATATGCTCCTCAAATCAGTGCAGGGTTTATCGAGGCAGATTGAGGTGATGGGGGAGAGATTCACGACAGTAGAGGCCAGACAGCATGAGAGCCCACGGGTTTTTCAGATTGGTGAGGGATCGGGTGCATCCCATCATTTTCCGGAGCAGCGTGATACTGCACAGCAGGTGGCTTCGCATGCCCCTACACGCTCTACCATGCCCACGTTCTTAGGAGCAGACATGGGGGTCGAAGCCCAGTAGGAGGCAGAGCTCGGTCATATAGGCGATTATTTTGCGGAGTACCAGGCCTATGGGCAAGAGTTCAGGGAAGCCCTCTCATTCAGAGACTTTATTCAGCTCCAGCGGGATAGTAGACCCCGCGAACATCACAGAGGATACCGACATTACCATGATGGTGACACCCACCGTGCAATGAGTAGATTCCACTTGCCTACATTTGATGGTTCATCAAACAGTTCGGCAAAGTCTTGGGTGGAGAAGCTGGACATTTATTTCCAGCTTAATTAGATGTCGGAGACGGAGGCCATCAAGGTGGCAACATTGCATTTGGATGGTGAGGCTCAGGATTGGTGGTTTCATGGGATGGTTACACTCAGACACTCTAGAGTGACGATATATGCCGAGTTTACCAAGAGATTGGTGGAGCGATTTGATCAGAGGGATCTAGAGTAGCATTTTGTTGAGTTGACGAGGCTCAAACAGATAGGGAGCCCAGAGACCTACATTGCAGATTTCTTGAGGGTCTCAGTGATGGTGCCAGATCTATCCACGACACGGAGGATCTATATGTATGTTGAGGGGTTAGCAGAGCCACTTCGGGGTTTAGTCCGGTCCACTAGACCAGCCACACTCCAGGACGCTATTAGCAGGACCCGGGACTTACAGGATGTCTTACCCAGGACCCGAATAACTTACCCCCAGAGACAGAGTTTCCAGTCTAAGGGGAAGCATGTGAGGGTTCCACCTCCAAAGGGGAATCCAGGATGAGCACAGATTGACGATGACGCCCGGAGGGAGCTGAAGAAGAAGCAGTTGTGCTTCACCTGTCAGGAGCCGTGGGCACCAAGACATAGATGTGCTGCTGGCAAAGCACATTTCATTGAGGTCTTCTACGAGAGCAGCAGAGAAGAGGATGATGAGGATGATGTGGAGGCGGGAGATAGTCATGCCGTGCAGGGACCTTTGCCACCTCCACTGCCAGCAGCAGGTGGTGCATCTTTTGCATCTACCGGAGGGGCCCTTGCAGCATTGCGAGGAGTTCCCAAGTATCTGACGCTACGCGTACGAGGGACAGTATGTGGCCAGTGAGTATCAGTTTTGGTTGACAGTGGTGTAACCCACAACTTCATCAATGCACAAATGGTTGAGCAGAGAGGTATGCAAACAAAGAACCTCGATGGGTTCTCAGTTTTGGTCCTAGGAGATCAGACCATGATGTGTGCTCATTATGTTCCAGAGCTATCAGTGACGATGGACACCTACACATTGATTGACCACTTTTTCATGGTCGATATTCTGGACACCAACATGATACTGGGTGTTCAGTGGCTCATCACTCTAGGGAAGGTCACGACAGATTGGAAGACCCTAGAGATGGAGTGGGATGATTAGAAGACAGGGAGGCATGAGAAGATACGGGGATAACACACATATCCGCCTCAAACTGTTTCGGCTCATCGGATGGAGGCAGTGTTCCAGAAAGGAGACATAGAGTGGGCAGTAGAGCTGCGTGCATCAGAGGCAGGGACTACAAGGCAGGCGGTACATCTGGAGATACAGTCAATCCTTGACCGGTATGCCATAGGGTTTGGGGAGATTCTGCCAGGACAGCCACCAGACCGAGGGTTTGAGCACACCATTGAGCTTGAGCAGGGTATTCATGCAATGATTACTATCCCCTATAGGCATCCCAAGGCCTATCGGGATGAGATTGAGCAGGCCATTCAAGAGTTGTTGGCTTTTGGGCACATTCGGCCGAGCACGAGTCCTTTTGCTTCTTCCGTGGTGTTGGTGAAGAAGAAGGACACCACATTGAGGATGTGCATTGATTATAGGGCCCTGAACAAGAAGTCACTGAAGAACAAGTACCCCATACCCAGGATCGACGAGTTGATTGATGAGTTGAGAGGAGCACAGTTATTCTCAAAGATTGATTTGAGATCTGGGTACCATCAGATTCGCATGAGGGAGCAGGACATTCCCAAGACCGCCTTCAGGTGTCACTGTGGGCAGTTTGAGTTCTTGGCTAACCAATGCCCCCGCCACATTTCAGTCCTGCATGAATCATCTTCCATAGTTACAACAGGACTTGGGAGGAGCATCTCCAGCACATTGAGACAGTGTTGTGTATCTTGCAGGGCAGCAGTTCTATGCCTAACTCTCCAAGTGTGAGTTTGGGTTGATGGAGATGTTGTATTTGGGGCACATCATAGGGGTGGACGGAGTGAGAGTCCACGCGGAGAAAATCAGGGCCATTAGAGAGTGGCTGGAGCTGAGAAACGTGACATAACTCCAGGGGTTCATTGGCATTTGTACTTACTACCAAAAGTTCGTCAAGAGTTTCTCACAGCTTGCTGCACCCCTAACAAATTTGACGAGGAAGGGGGCTTTTTGTTGGTCGGATATAGCGTAGCGAGCCTTTTACAGGCTCAAGGAGGTTATGAGCAGTTGCCCAGTGCTTGCATTGCCAGATTTCATGCAGCCATTTGTTTTGGAGTGTGACGCGTAGGGAGAGGGGATCGACGCAGTATTGATGTAGGGAGGTCACCCTATAGCCTTTGAGAGCCGGAAGCTCCTTCCACACGAGAGGTTGTATCCTATATACGACAAGGAGATGCTGGCCATCATGCATGCATTGGCCAAGTTCTGACAATATTTAGTGGGTAGCAGGTTTAGGGTGAGGACTGATCACAACAACCTCAGATTTTTTTTGGAGCAGAAGCAGCTATAGGAGAGGTAGCAAAAGTGGATCAACAAGATCCAAGCATATGACTTTGACATTGAGTATGTCAAGGGTAAGAACAACGTGGTAGCAGATGCTCTTTCACGTAGACCAGCCACGTTGTCTCTTATGAGCTTGGACACAGACTGGAGGGCTCGACTCTTAGTAGAGTACTCCAAGGACAGGTTTGCATGTGAGGTTTTGGATGGGCAGGTGGCATATGATAGGTACAGGGTGGTCGATGAGATCATCTATTACAAGGACCAGATCTTCTTGACTAGGGGGTCTCAGCTCAAGAAGAAGATACTACAGGCATCACATGATTCACCTTTGGCAGGCCATCAGGGGTTTACCAAAACCTACAGGGCCATTAGAGAGAGGTTCTCATGGAAGGGCCTTAAGGAGGACGTACTCCAGCATATCCGGGAGTGCGATGTTTGCCAGAGGAACAAGGTAGAGATGAGCCATCCCGCGGGATTATTGCAGCCTCTTCCCATTCCGGAGGGGAAATGGGAGAGTATTTCGATGGACTTCATCACAGGGTTGCCCATGGTACAAGGCAAGGATTGTATCTTTGTCGTCGTTGATCGACTGACAAAGTACGCACATTTTTTTGCCATATCCGCACACTATACAGCAGCACAGGCGGCTGAGCTGTTCTTCAGAGAGATCTTCAGGCTACATGGTCTTCCTAAGACCATCGTCAGTGACAGGGACAACCGTTTCATGGGCGGGTTTTGGCAGGAGCTTTTCCAATTGGTGGGGACGGAGTTGACACCGAGTACTAGTTATCATCCACAGAGGGATGGGCAGACAGAGATAGCTAACAAGTGGTTGGAGGGCTACTTGCGTAACTATGTCAGTGGGTAGCAACAGGTATGGCTGAAGTAGCTGCATTTGGGGGAGTACTGCTACAACACTACACATCACATGTCCATTGGTATGTCACCATTCTATGCCTTATATGGGTATCATCCTTTATCTTTTGCTATGTGATGTTTGGTGATAGCAAGGCTCCTAGAGCCAAGATTTGGATCCAAGAGAGACAGGATATCCTCCGAGCTCTCAAGGATAACATGGCTACTACACAGAACCAGCAAAAGCTGTATGTCGACAGAGGTCGGGTGGAGAAACAATTTGAGGTAGGGGACATGGTCTACCTACGATTACTGCCATACCGACAGTCGTCACTGAAGCAGAAGGGGGCTGAGAAGCTCAAGCCCCACTTTTATGGGCCATACAAGGTGATACACAGGATTGGACAGGTTGCATATGAGTTGGAGCTGCCCCAAGGCAGCAAGATTCATAACGTCTTTCATGTATCATGCCTGAAGAAGGCATTGGGGCAGCAGGTGACAGTGACAGATGAGCTACCACCCATAGATGATGAGGGGCATTTGGTGTTGCAGCCAGAGGCTATTATTGATACCAGGGAGAGGCAGTTGCGGAGCAGGATGGTCCGGGAATTCTTGTTGAGGTGGAAGAATTTGCCGGATGAGGATGCCACTTGGGAGAGTGAGAAAATCTTGCTGCATCCATCACTTCAGTTGCTTGAGGACAAGCAACATTTTGCCGGGGGAGGCTGTAATATTCCTAATTAGCCATGGCTAATTGGAATATTTGATTTTGCTCAATTTTTGCCTTATATAGTTATTTATAAATAAAAAAAGTGAGAAAGGGGGACATAACTCACTTTTAGAATAAAAGTCACTTCCTAGTAGCACAACGTTGTGACTTAAAGGGAAGCCAAGGGGGCCAAAGGGGGACGCAGAGATGGAGCCCACGCAGACACTTGGAGGGACTACGTAGAAGGGAAGAAACACGTGGCAAAAGAGGAATTACGTTGGAGAACGTGAGCTTTGAGATTGAGAGAGGCAAAGGCTGTAAAGGAGAGAGAAGCCCCCTCATTTTGATCATTGGGTTATGTGCATTTGAGCTAGTCATTTCGACTTATGAGCACGCTGGCTGTTTAGCTAGTTTGCAACACTGTTTAGTGCATTGAGTGTCTCCTTTCGGAGATCTCACCTTTAGCCCCGGGGGACTTCGAGTGCCTGCTCGGGCAAGGTAGTTCCATCAGTATTTTTGCAATAGTTTCGTTGGTAGTTGGCAGGAGGATTGAGCACTGTAGATGACTGCGTAGTCTTGAGAGGGATGACGCAGTTCTTTCTGGCAGCAGTTCTGGATTGAGGGTTTGCAGTAGGATTTGTACTGGGAGATTGAGTAGGGGATCAGCCCTTGCATATTGGAGAGTTTTGGTAGAGGTGTCAGGCAGATTTCTGGAGGGTTTCATTCAGTGGCAGCGTAGAGCATTGAGGGACTGCGCAGAACCCCAAGGGGTGATTTTCCGGGGTCGGATATTCCAGGAAAGCTTTCTGGGTTTCTTGAGTAGAGCCCGATTCCAGAGTTTCAGCATTTTTCGAGGAGGGGAACCGCCCCAAATCCTCATTTGATTTCCAACAGCAGTAGTAGCACAATAGTTCTCCAGCAGCTTCCATGCAGTTTTGAGAGAGGCCATTCCTTTGCTATTCTGAGTGTATTTTTTCACTTGCCTTGTGCAAGTCGAGGTACCATCTTTCTGATCACCTCTTGTACTCATTCTATTACTCGGTATAATAAAATGGCTTAGCATTTCTCGCTGCATTTCTTGAGTATCTGCTTACATTTCATGTTTATATTATTATATGCTGCACCGCTGTTATTTTTATCATTTTGAGCTTCCCGTTATTATATCATTTGTACGTATTTGGTTGGGGTTTTGCTGGGGTTTGAGGAATATTCCTAAAAGGGATATTACAAGATCACACCACTAACAGACACAGCAAGAACACTTACCAATGGCTTGCCCTTTACATTTGTCCATCCATCAGATACAATGGACACCCCATGCTCAGTCTAAGAATTTGTCATTCTACTTAAAGAATGTGATATTTTTGCTTTTTCATGATCAAATCCAACGGTTCTAGCCTTGTCATACCGAGGGCTCTTTTATCCTTTAGGGGCATCATTTATGGCAAAAACCATTTCATGCCAATAAGGTGAACGAAGAACATTGAATGGTATCCCACATTTATAGAGAAACTGGTAAATTTTTGAATCCACATCATTCCTACACCCTTCATCCAGGAAATCTGATATGGTTCTACGCCTTAAAGATATGTTTGGTCCTGTGCCTTCATATCCACTGCCATGGGAGGATGCTGAAGGAGTTCTTTGTGCATGTTGATGTGATTGTGAGCTATGTTCAAAGAAACCCTTTGATTTTTTAGATTTGCATTGG
Organism: Pinus taeda; assembly: GCA_000404065.3. Classification (NCBI taxonomy): domain Eukaryota; kingdom Viridiplantae; phylum Streptophyta; class Pinopsida; order Pinales; family Pinaceae; genus Pinus; species Pinus taeda. The sequence continues at coordinate 215,269 of APFE031662466.1, read as the reverse complement.
GCTTTCTCCTCTTCCCTGTATTTGGCTCTATTTGTTGTTGACACACTTGCACAAGTTTTGATTCCTATTGGTTTTTCTTCATCCCATGACCTTTTCCCACAGAGGTGCTTTCTGGCACAGGTGTATGAACCTGTGTAAGTTTTTGTTGCAATGGGGGCAATCAAATTTAGTGGTTCCACCTCCTTTCCCTCCTTCAAGCCTAGAAATCCACAATGGGGTTTGGTCTTGTTTAGTTTTTTGGCTTGAATCATGTTCACTCTCTTCCTCCTCACCAAGGTACTCCTCTCTGGGGTTTTCATCAAATCCACTATAACCCACTTCTTCATCCTCTTCTTGATCAACCCTCCTTCTTCTACTCTCCAACACAATAATAACCAAAAAAGGAACCAAGAAGAAGAAAATGCCAAGCCATATAACCATGATGTCTGAACTTTGAAGTTTTGAGTCTGCAAAAAAAATGGAGGAATGGGAATGGGAATGGGAATGTGAAATAGAAATTTTTTTAGTTATTATTTAGCAAGGAACATAAAAAAAATGCTAGATTAGAGTGTAGATCTTACCTCTTTGGCCTTCAATCCCAAGCTCCAATCTCCCCTTGCAAGCTCCTCAAGCTCCTCTCTCCAGCTCCAAACTCTCTCTTGCTCCTCTTGCTCTTAATGGATGAAGTGAATAATGGGGAGGGGGGAGAGTCTATTTATGCTTTTCCCCCTCCCCTTTCCCACTCTTTCATCCCTCCCCTTTCCCTTCCTTTCCTCTCTCCTCCGTTGTCGGCCGTCGTCGTCCCTCTCGATCGTGTGCCTTTTTCAGACCGGAGTGTTTTTTTAGAGGGGGGAGCGGTCGGGACCCGTCCGCTCCCTCTTTTGAAAAAATGCTCTCGGAGCATACGGGAGTGGCCAAGGAGTGAACGCTCTCGACGACTGCCCTAAACGCTCTTGAAAAAATAGGGAGCATTTTTTTGTCGGGAGCACGCTCTCCAAATTGGTCCCTCTTTGGGAGCAATTTCGGGATTGCGTTCCTGACTAGCTGTTGCCCGGAGTGCGAATTGGGAGCAAGGACATAAGGGGGGGCTGCGGGGCGCTCCACCGCAACAATGACTTTGTAGTTTACTTTCATGCAAGGTTATTCTGTTGCTCAATGCACATTTGATAATGATTAGTCTTATTGTGAGAGGAATATCTATCCTACAGAGGAGAAAATAAAGGACTGAGCTGACCTAAGTCTAAAAAAAGACAGTAACCAGGGTCAACCTAACCCTGATAAAGAAGCTATGGTCGACACATGTCTTCTTTGAGGAATAAAAGATATCAATACACCACAATGTGCCGTTAGAGAATTCAATTTTTGAACGCTGTTGTAGCTGATCAGGTTGAGGTATGCTGGGGCTGTTTAATTGAGTCTTTCGGAGGTGCTATTGTCAGTCTTTGAGCCATTAGAAAGAACAAAACTGAACTGCTTTAAACAAGCAGATTTTAATGACTGAGGTTACAACGTGAGAGTATAAATTTGACATTTATTTAAAGGACTGTAAGAGCACTGTTCAGCATTCAGTAGGCTAGCCCTGTAGCATGGTTTATAGTATACAGATGATTCACATGAGATATTCATGGGGCTGGCCTAAAAGCCAGAATTGTGAACAAATAAATTGGAGAGGGTGGGGCAGGGGGGCTACAAACAATTGCTCTTACACCAAGCTAAATATATTGACTGGTGTATGCAGTGATTTGTTCAAGGAAAAAAATGATGTTCAAATAAATTGAGAATCAACACAAGTTAGGGTATATTTTGAGAGGTTTTAACCAGCAAATAAAGCAATATCACTTAGTATAGCAGCAGCTGAGGAATTGTGAAATCATCACATGTGGGACACTAGAAGGAGGGTACACCTACTGTTCTTTAGACATCACATGGTCAATCCTCACATCAAGGAAGGTGCCCTAAACTGCTAGTTCTACTTTTGGAAATTGGTTGCAACTAACTCTTGATTCTTTCATTTGTTGACTTAGCTCATGGAGTTAGTTAGATGTGAGATACATGAGAAATCAAATAGAAATCAAGAGAAGCTTTTCCGCCTATCTATGCTACATCTTAAGAAATTCTTGAGGTAAATTCTGATTTGTAAAACTAAAGAACACAATATGATTTCATAGAGGGATTGGAATTCCTGCCAAAACAATATTCATGGATCCTCTACTATCGTGTAGAACATTCAAACCCTTTCTATAGAGGAAGTTTTTCTCTTTTTCTATAGAAGACATTGGTTTTTGAGTTAAGTGGCTTGTAGAAGGGAAAGCTAAGGGCATGGAAGGCTACGAAGGAATTTTTTTAAAAATTGGAGGGCTTATCCTAATCCCTCACATCCACAAGCCATTCCATTTAACAATCAAAATGGGATTCCCTAAAACCTAGGCTCAAAGCCTCATTGTACCTACTTTAAAAGTGGGCATAAAAAAATTCCCTCTAATTATAGGACCATTATGATTAGGCCCCTTTCAACTGAGTATATGGAATTATTTTGGAAAAGAAAATCAACATTTGGCTAAAAGCCACATAAAAAGAATGAAAGGATAGGTTGGATTTAGGGGTTATAATTCAACTGTGGATCACCTCATCATGCTTAGGATCTGTTACTTACCATTTTGTGGGTAATACCCCTAGGAGAATTTTTCTTTCTCCAAGATGGTCCTCAACCGGTAGCTAGCAACCCCTTGCAGCCGCCAACTAGCTCATTGTGCCATATCTCCGCAACCTGAGCTAGCCATGTGGTCCCTCACTCATCTGCCATGATCGTATGCTTGAAGGTGGGGATGTCGAACCTAAAGGTATGCCTTGTCATTTGGAAATTGAGTATTTTGGTTTGCTTGTCATGGACACTTCTAGGCATGGATTAATGGTGGGATTCGGCAGAAAGAATGGGCTAGGTTTGTGCTCTTGTCCCCTAGACTCCTTTTAGGTATTAACCTTGGATTCTAGTCCGATGGGATATCTTTTATTGACCATTTGGATCTAGGGATGGTATTTCATGGGAAACCTTGATTTTGGTTGTGTGGTCCCGCTTCCTTATTTGCTTACATTACCCTCTTTCCATTCACTATTATCTCATACATCATTTCTACCACCTGGGTCCACATAGGGTTAGCATACCCCTTCCCCTTGCCCACACCTTGGGTCATGGCCTAGAATGAAGCCCAAAGGTTGATGCAGCTAAAAAAAGAAGAGATAAAAGCATATATGGCCACATTCAACAAGAAAACATACCACAAATTGCAAAAGATGGTCGGGACAAACACACTTAGCATGTGGGCAAAAGCCAATACATGAGCTTTACCCCATCATCATGGCCATCACCTTGGTTTCTACAGGTTCTATGAGCCTTCGTCATCATATAGGAAGTCATGATTGTCCCAACCCCTAGTAGGCAATGAACTGCCCCACCTTAAAAGGGGGATATTCATTGCTATATCTTATACATCATGCTCTTACCCCTTGAGCCCCGAGCAGTTAATCAAAGAAAATCATAAAAAGGCAAAAGGCATATAAAGGCAGGGCACCTCATGTACCATGATTGCTCCCTCCTACACATTGTAAACCCAAGTGTGGGCTTCCCTCTTATTAACTACCCTTGTACCCCAACATCTGACCCAAGGTTGCCCCTTTTCACCCCTTGTTTCATTCACCTGTTTGTCACAGGCCACCAAATTTTGAAAGATGTACCTTGACTATATTATCCCCTTTAGAAGTAGAAACCACATAATAGGATTATTGGTTAACCTCATTTGGAGTTTAGGCGGCATTGGCACATCCCAACTTCCATTATGGAAGGGCAGACCATTATGAAGTCCCCACCTGTTGTCCATAATTGGTAAGCTCATTTACTCGATTTCTTTAATGACTTGTTGTACTGGAAGGCTAGGGGACGCATTGGATCTTATGCAACATTGCAGACGATCTCCATCTTGGGTTTGGTCTCCCTATACAGGGTCCTAATCTTCTAGAGGGTTACATTGGCACATATAGGGTGTGTTTAGAGCTATGATCCTCCACTGCAACAATTAGAATTCCATGGATCCCCATAGCCATTTAGAGATTGCTCGTGGTTCACTTATTGGACGAGGAAGATGCACCTGATCCATCATTCCTAGCTGGCCCCCAAATTTGCACCATACACTTGGCAGATGATCCAGGACTTGCAAAATGATGTGGCATCACCTACACCATCATCCTAGCCCTTGCATGCGATCCACATGCATCTTCGATTTGTTTAGAGACCCATGAGGACACTTGTGTGCCCCCACATGTTAGTTGATGCACCACAGGTTATTACAAGGCGCAACCCCTTGTCCACTGCTTTTGAGGGTTCTATTCTTCATTGTGGCTCCCATGGACCTCATTAGGCCTCTTAGAGGGCCCTACGACATGTGTAGATTATTATTCGACCTCTTGAGAGACTTACTTTTTCATTTATGAGCTAGTTTGGTGGGCTTGTCACCAAAAGTTGAATTATTAGAACATTATTTTATTTTTGGGGCTTATGTAGGCCAAGGAGGCTAATTCGAACTCCTAAGTTGTGTATAAATACAAGTGAGATGAGTTCATTTCTCATCATCACTTTGGATTAGATGTTTTCTCTCTCTTGAGATTTTTCGTACTTTTTCTAGAGGATGAATAGGAGCTTTATGGATGAATTTTGATGTGTGGATATTGGTCTATCTTCTCTTGGAGCTTTTCTCTTGTCAATTGTGAATGGTTGGATATATTTTATTACATGTAAGTATGCGATTTTAATGCTATTATTGTTTTACTTTGTCATATACAGTGGACTGGGATTTTCGCTATTCTAGGGCTAATTGCTGCATGCATTTACTACTTAAAATTGTGGAATCTTGTCTCTATTAAAGCATCTCTCAATGTATGGGCCATGTAATATGAACGAAATCTCCTAGGGGTAATTCTATCAATGAATTTGACCTCGATAAGCCATTCCCTTTGTGTATCGAAGTATAAAAGCTGCAAGACTGTTTCTCTTTGACCTAGAAGTCTAGCGAAGTGGTCTTGAGGCCTCCTTCACTGGGAACCAAGAAATCCTGCTCATATTCATCATAAACTCCATACTCCCAAAGATTAAGGTACTGATGTACCAAAAGGTGGTCACCAAAACCACTTTCTTTCACCTTCTTCCAGGTCTAGCCAAGTTGGGGTACCTAGGGCATCAATTTCCTGACAATCTAGCCCTCCAAAAAGTTCGATTTCATAGGGTCTCCTGCGTTGGCCTCTCCTCAAGCTCTCCTCCAATTTTGAAGCCATTCTGACGGTGGAGTTGGGAGAAAAGCCAAGCCCGAGATCCGGGATCAAAACTTGCCTCAACATCCCCAAGGCTAGTACCTCAAAGGGTCAAATCAACACCTTCAAGTGAGAATTCTTTCTTTGATCCTTTCCCAACTTGTCTAGGGTAAGAACATCATTGGTTGCTATACTTATTCCCTCCCCTATCCTTAACCGGGTCCACTTGGTCTTGTGTGTCCCATTCCTCTGAAATGGCAATTCTTCAAGAACCATCTGGGATACCAATTTCAATAAGGATGTTTAGGGATTGGGAAACTCATTCATAAGTCGTATTCCATAAATCTAACCCTCAAATCCTCCTTTCCTTTCCTTAGAAGACATTGTACCTTGCTTAGAAAGAAAGCAAGCTCGATCCTTCAAGCCCTTCCGGGAAAGGGATTATTTGGGTTACTGATATACATTCATTGTTTATCCTTCATCGGTGACTCTATAATATACCGGGTCTCCTCCCATTGGTGAAAGTCCATAAATAGAAGGGAGCCTTAGTTGAGGTGAATGTGGGCTAAATCTCCATTTGTTGCCCTTGGCCTAGCACTTTTGCCCTTTAGGAGTCCCCCGTTAGGTCCCCTGCTAGTTTGAGCGGTAACATTTTGGTGCCGTTGCCGGGGACACGAGACATGTGCTTTGTTTCCCATACGACATTATTGATACATCATTTGGCGACTCCATTAGAGGAACGATGTCCTAGTTCCTCATTGAACTTCAAATTCAATGCTTGTAGGGTGAAGCAGGCATTGTGAAGGCATTTTAATTCACCCTTGCAACTCCATTTTTGCCTTATATGCAAGATCATGAAAAATGGTTAAAGAAAGTATCCACGGCATTAGCTCTGAAGAAGAACAAGACCTTTGGGAAAGATTGGATTCGTGGTCCGAGCTTTGTGATCATTTGATAGAGGACAAGAACAAGGACTTCATACTCAATTTTTATAACAAGAGTAGGTCAAACCTCGACAACATAAGGAAGGAGTATGAAGAAGGGCCCACAAATTATCTCTTCCTGGAGCTTGCCTATTACACTGGTGCATTTAGTTCCTTGTCCCACAACATCAAGGTAAAATATGGCTCATTACCAAATGAGGATTTGGATGACCAGGATGACCAAGAAAATGGGAATGATGAGCAAATACCAGTTGTAGAATTGGGTGCGAATAACAATGAAACGAAAGACATCTCCTTTGGGGATGACGAAGAGTTGGATCCTGAAAGCATCCAAATCACACAAAAAAGAATGGATGAATATAGTAGGTCATGCAGGGGGTTAGTAAGGGAATGTATTTCTAATGAAGTTTTCTCCCGTTTATATGATGAAGAGGTGAAACTTCATAATATGAAATGTGAATATAAAGAGAACCCTACTAATGCTCTCCTCCTAGAAGCGTACTACCAAAACCATGTAAGAAATAGCCTAGTCATTGTTCTTCAAGGGAAGAGAGAAGAAGAAGGGTCTCGCTTGTCAACCAATGAAGATGAAGATGACCTGAGAATCTCGAAGACGAGCCCTCGTTGGGGCTGCAGGATGGATAGGATGACTTTGAGGGAACACGTGTTGAGGAGAACGAGGCTATGGAAAGTAAGGCCAAGGTTGAAATTACCTTTCTCAAGGGTATCACTCCCGATGACTCTCCTTTTGAGAGCCTTGAGGAAGGTGGTCCCATGAGCTCCTTGGAAGATGACATTGGAGATTATTTCTACATTGAAAAGGAGAAATGTGAGATTGTTGGGCCTCAATTTGATTGTGTTCCCATTTATGATACCGACAAAGAAGATGAGGAGATTGGTTTTAACTTTATCTCGGGCATTACTTGTGATGACATCCCCATCGATACCCTTGGGAAGGAGAATTATTATTTTCCCTTGCATGAAGAAGGAAAATCTTTGATGGAAGTGATTGACTCTCCTTTTAATGAAACCCCAATCTTTGATGCTTATAATGAGAAAAGCAACGAGGCTCTTACCTACCCGCCTTATGATTATGTATTCAAATCACTTGAGCCTTTAGATTGTGGGGAAGGAAAACCCGCTGGTTATGGAACTTCACCCTCCCATTTGCCTTTCCCTCTTGTTCATCACCTTGAGTCTTTCTCAAGTAAGTCCCTCATTGTTTTTGGTATAAGCTTGAGTGACCATGCCCCATTTACCCTTTCCAAATATGGTGTCAAGAAAGAACCCTTCATTGAATATATTTTATCCCCTCTGGCCCATCCTCAAGATTATGATCACTCCGCGACCTCCCCTCTCTGATGTGACCATCACATTAAGCGACCTATTTGTTGCACTCCTTTCTCTCATTGACATCTTCAAAGCATGATATTACAAACAATGATTGTGATGAGGAGTTCTTGAGAGTGATCATTCATTCCACCATTGTGTAGTTAGAAGGAAAGCCCGAGACCTCTAGATTGACCTATTTTATTTCTCCTAGGACTTCCCTTTACCTCGGATGGAGATCATATTTTCTTCCCTCCCACCCGCTTCATCCACCATGTGACTATGTCCACATTCAACTTTGGAGTTGCTGCATGAGTAATCATACAGACAGGCATATGTATATTGATATGATGATATGTTGGTTGCATTGGCTTTATGATTACACTTAGTATTCGCCTTACTATATGCATGTTAGGGTAGGATGCATTGCATGATGATTTTCGCATTAGAAGTAACTTCATATGATATTTCTCATGGTAGAGTAGATGCATCTAAATTAAAATTTGAATATTTTTATTTTCTTTTCGTTTTATGGCCTAACATGTAGCATGTGTGATCATGAGACGTCGCGAAAGCATGCTGCCGAATGTTTTTCCATCTATTATATGTGCAGGTGACAGGTCTACAGTAACCAAGAGATTGCTGGAATTATCGTGACCTCTCGTTCAAGTAGCTTCGTCCACTTCTTCGAGAGATCATGCTCCAGTTGAAGCCAAATGTTACCTACCATTTTGTGGGTAATACCCCTAGGAGAATTGTTTTTCTCAAAGATTGTCTTCAATCGGCAGCCAACAGCGCTTTGCAGCGGCCAACTAGCTGCCACCCGAACCAAGCATGTGGTCTCTTGCCCATCTTCCATCTTCGCATGTTTGAAGGTGGGCCTCCTGAACCTAAAGGTATGTCTTGTCATTTGGAAATTGAGTTTTGTAGTTTGCTTATCATGGACACTTCCGAGCATGGATTAATGGGGGATTCGGTGGAAAGAATGGGCTAGGTCTGTGCTCTTGTCCACTAGACCCCTTTTAGGTATTAACCTTAGATTCTAGTCTAGTGGGATCTCTCTTTTACCGACCATCTGGCTATACAGATGGTGTTTCATGGGAAACCATGATTTTGGTTGCATGGTCCTGCTCCCTTACTTGCTTACATTTCCCTCTTTCTATTCACTATCACCCCATTCATCATTTCTCCCACCTGGGTCCACATTTGTCCATTGGGTCCACATCGGGTTAGCATACCCCTTCCCTTTGCCCACACCTTGGGTCATGGCCTCGAATGAAGCTCGAAGGTTGATGCAGCTAAAAATAAAGAAGAGATAAAATCATATATGGCCACATTCAATAGGAAAATGTAACACAAAATGCAAAAGATGGTTGGGACAAACACATTTAGCATGTGGGCAAAAGCCAATACATGAGCTCTACTCCATTGTCATGGCCATCACCTTGGTTCCCACAGGTTCTACGAGCCTCCTTCATCATAGAGGAACCCATGATTGCCACAACCCATGGTAGACAATGAACCGCTCCACCTTAAAAGGGGGATATTCACTGTTATATCTTATACATCATGCTCTTACCCCTTGAGCCCCAAGCAGTTAATCAAAGAAAATCATAAAAAGGAAAACGACATATAAAGAAGGGTGGAAAAATTAAGGCCGGGGCACCTCATGTACCGTGATTGCTCCCTCCTACTCATTATAAACCCAAGTGTAGGCTTCCCTCTTATTAGTTACCCTTGTACCCCAACATGTGACCCAGGGTTGCCCCTTTTCATCCCCTATTTCATTCACCTATTTGTCACATGCCACCACCTTTTGAAGGATGCACTTTGACTATATTATCCCCTTTAGAAGCAGAAACCACATAATAGGATTATTGGTTAGCCTCATTTGGAGTTTAGGAAATATTGGCACATCCCAAAGGCATTATGGAAGGATAGGCCATTATGAAGTCCCCACTTGTGGTCCATGATTGGTAAGCTCATTTACTCGATTTCTCTAATGACTTGTTGTACTGGAAGGCTAGGGGACGCATTAGATCTTATGCAGGATTGTAGACAGTCTCCATCTTGGGTTTGGTCTCCCTATACGGGGTCCTAATCCTCCAGAGGGCTACATTGGCACATGTAGGGTGTGCGCTGAGAGCCATGGGCCTCCATTGCAGTAGTTAGCACTCCATGGATCCCCACAACCATTTAGAGGTTGCTTGTGGTTCACTTATTGGACGAGGAAGATGCACCTGTTCCATCATGCCTAGTTGGCCCCAAATTTGCACCATACACTTGGCAAATAATCCAAGTCTTGCATGATGATGTAGCATCACCTACATCATCATCCTAGCCCTTGCAGGCGATCCATAAGCATCTTCTATTTGTTTGGAGACCCATGAGGACACTTGTGTGCCCCCACATGTAAGTTGGAGCACCACAGGTTATTACAAGGGGCCAACCCCTTGTCCACTGCTTTTGAGGGTCCTACTCTTCATTGTGGCACCCATGGACCTCATTAGGCCTCTTAGAGGGCCATACGATATGCATAGATTATTATTCGACCTCTTGAGAGGCTTACTTTTTCATTTATGATCTAGTTTGGTGGGCTTGTCACCAAAAGTTGAATTATTAGAACATTATTTGATTTTTGGGGCTTATGTAGGCCAAGGAGGCTAAGTTGTGTATAAATACAAGTGAGATGAGTTCATTTTTCATCATGGCTTTGGATTGGACTTTTCTTCCTCTTGAGATTTTTGCACTTTTTCAAGAGGATGAATTGGAGCTTTATGGATGAATTTTGATGTGTGGATATTGGTCTATCTTCTCTTGGAGCTTCTCTCTTGTCTATTGTGAATGGTTGGATATATTCTATTACATGTAAGTACGTACTTTTAATGTTATTATTGTTTGACTCTGTCATATACACTAGACTGATATTTTCGCTATTCAAGGGGTAGTTGCTGCATTGATTTACTGCTTAAAATTGTGGAATCATGTCTTTATTATAACATTCTCAATGTATGGGCCATGTAATATGAACGAAATCTCCTAGGGGTAATTCTATCAATGAATTTGACCTTGATAAACGATTCCCTTTGTGCATCGAAGTAGAAAAGTTGCAACTCCATTTCTCCTTGACCTAGAAGGCTAGTGAAGTGGTCTTGAGGCCTCCTTGACTTGGAACCAAGAAATCCTTCTCATATTCATCATAGACTCCATTCTCCCAAAGATTAAGGTATTGATCTGCCAAAAGGTGGTCACCAAAACCACTTTCGTTCACCTCCTTCCAGGTCTAGCTAAGTTGGGGTACCTAGGGCATCAATTTCCCGACAAGCTAGCCCTCCAAAAAGTTCGATATCCTAGGTTTTCCTGCGCTGGCCTTTCCTCAAGCTCTCCTCCAATTTTGAAGCCATTCCGATGGTGGAGTTGGGAGAAAAGCCAAGCCCTAGCTTCGGGATCGAAACTTGCCTCAACATTCCCAAGGCTAGTACCTCAAACTGTCAAATCAACACCTTCAAGTGAGAATTCTTTCTTTGATCCTTTCCTCACCTTGTCTAGGGTAAGAACATCTTTGGTTGCTATACTTATTCCACTATCCTAGACCGGGTCCACTTGGTCCTGTGTGGTCCCATTCCTTTGAAAAGGCAATTCTTCAAGAACCATCCGAGATACCAATTTCAATAAGGATTTTTAGGGATTGGGAAACTCATTCACAAGTCATATTCCATAAACCTAACCCTCAAATCCTCCCTTCCTTTCCCTAGAAGACACTGTACCTTTCTTAGAAAGAAAGCAAGCTCCATCTATCAAGCCCTTTCGGGAATGGATTATTTGGGTCACTCATATCCATTCATTGTTTATCCTTCATCAGTGAATCCCTAATATACCGGGTCTCCTCCCATCAGTGGAAGTCCGTAAATAGAAGGGAGCCTTAGTTGAGGTGACAATGGGCTAAGTCTCCATTTGTTTCCCTTGGCCTAGCAATTGCAGTTTAGGAGCCCCCCTTTAGGTCCCCTACTAGTTTGAGCGGTAATAGGATCATTGTGGAGGAGTTTTGCAGTAATAAAAACAATATCTTGTGTTGTTTTGTTGACTTTAGAAAATTTTTTGACATAGTGGTGAAGACTAACTTTTGGAATAAATTAAACGAGCTAAAAGTTCCTTGCAAGTTGAGTGCTGCTGCCATAAGGTTGTATGGAAATGTTATTGCCAAGTTTAGGAACATTCAAGGTTGGTCAAAAGAAGTTAATTGCAATATAGGAGTTAAGCAAAGTTGTCCCTTGACCCTTGTGCTTTTCGGCATGTACATTGAGAAGTTAGAGGGTTTTTTGGAAGAAGCATGTTGTGTTAGCCTAACTGTAGCTAGTATGGGTATCATCCTTATTCTTAACACTAATGATATTAGTCTTATGGTGAGAAGTCCCCCAAGCAACATGTTCCCTTGTCCATTGCCCTTTTTGGTACATACATTAACAAGTGCGAGAGTTGGTAGGAAGTAGTAGTTTATGTTGGCCCAACTCTAACTAATATAGTCATCATCCTTCTACTTTACACTAATGATGTTATTGTTATGATGAAGAGTCCCTATGATCTCAAGAAGAAGCTAAAAATTCTCAAGTATTTATGCTCTAGCATGGGTATGACTCTTGCATTGACAAAACAAATGTTATGATAATTAAATTAAAAAAAGATCACTTATGCTAATATTTTGTATATCAAAAATAGCTTGGAGGAAGTGACTTCATACAAATATCTCAGAATTGATCTTGATCACAAGCTTAACTAGAAGAATAGCCTTGAGAATATGATAAGCGAAGGGTGGAATTCTTATTATGGACTTGAAAACAGTTGTAAATTAACACACCTTTGGCTATGGGTTAAGAATAAACTCCTCGTTGAGACTCTCTTGGCTCCTATTATGTTATTTGGTTGTGAAGTTTTGGGCTGTATCATCTTTACAGAATCATGGAGAAAGATAGAGCAAATCCCATGGTGTTTTATAACTTATAATTTCAAAATCAAAGACAATACATCATATCATGTTCTTCTTAGAGAAGTGAGTCCTTCCCCCATTGAGGGCATGATTTTGTCTATGTACCTAATGACGAAGTACACAATAAACAAAGATAGAGCAAATTCTATAGTGTTTAATATCTTATAATTCCAAAGACAATACATCCTATCTATTCCTTCTCATAGAAGTGAGTCTGTCCCCCATTGAAGGCATGGATTTGACTATGTACCTAATGAAGAGGAAGAAAATAAACAATGTGCAAAAGAAGAGGCTTCCTGAGATTGCTTCAAACTCCAGTGAAAACCACTTATGACTCAAGCAGGTTTGGCATAAAAATGCTCAGCCTCGGCTGAATCATGGGGAAATAAAGAAGATGATAAGGATAAATTGTGGTGTGATAAAGTGTTAAGAGGATAAAAGAAAATTAAGAAAGTAGATGGTGGTGATCAACCTTAATCGAGAAGATCCAATGTATCTCTATTTTTTGGCTAACATAAAGAAGAAAATTAACATTGCTAAAATAAGAACAAACTCTCATGAGCTCCACAGTGAATATGGTGTTTGACAATTCCTAAAACGTTTTTGGTTGAAATAGTTTGTCATCATTGTGACACTAAGATGGTTGAAGATGAAAGTCACTTTCTCTTAAAATGTCCTGTATATGCCCACATTAGATCACAATTTCAAAATATTTGTTAAAATATCAACCTTCCTAGCGTTTTAACTCATCAAAGCTTTGGTGATTTAGGAATGCTTCTTTTAAAGATTTTTGAGCATAGAAATAAAGTTTTAAAGCAAACCACACAATTCCTTACCTTTCTTAATGTCCAGTAGAGCTAATTTGGTCTGACTAGATATTGTCCACCATCATCATGGTTACCATTTCCCTTATTTTTCTTTTTTTGAAAGAGATATTGCAAAATACAGGGTAATTGTGGATCCGAGAGAATGAATGCAATATTTGAGCATATGGCACTTTGTAAAACGAACTCGTATGTAGAACATAGTACTCTGATGCTCAAGGGTTACATTTAGGACAAGTTGGATAACTTGAATGAATTCTAGTACTTTTCTTTGTAGGTGTTGGTCACAAGTTGATGGGACTTTAGAAATTCACCCCATTGAAAGATAAAGCAGAAAAGATAAACACTTATTTATAAACCTTTTTCGATCCATATGGTTTTTGTTATATAGGTTTATATTCTGTGCTTAAATAATTATACCCTATCCTATACTGACATATGATTACTATAGTTGTGTGGGCATTGGTTCTCAGAGAATAAGCTGGCCTTTTTTGGGTTAAGAATTTTCAATTTTTTGGTGAAAACTTGTGCAGTGTGAGTTTTCTTATTGGATTTTTCAAAAGACTGAGAAGACGGGGAAATTATCAATCTGACCTAGTTGCTTTGCTGTGCTTTTGCAGAATCTATGCCTTCTTGCAAAACTTTTCCTTGACCACAAGACGCTTTACTATGATGTAGACTCTTTCCTGTTTTACATATTAACAGAGCTGGATAATTATGGACATCAAATAGTTGGATACTTTTCCAAGGTACCTTAGATATGCCAAATACACTTTTGAAATTATGAAAAAACATAGTCGGAAATCTCTTTGCTCTTTGATTTTGATGTCCTCAGCTGAAGGTGGGTTTTAATTTGGAGTCATTAAATGCATGAATCCTTATTTGGATTTTGTTTCATATTGTTTTTGGTAGATTTTCATGTTGAATTTAATATGGTTTTTCATTTCAATTTATAAATATTCCATAAGTTTTGGTGATTGTCATTTCACTTTGCAGGAAAAATATTCCGCAGAATCTTACAATTTGGCATGTATTTTGACTCTTCCACCATTTCAGCGAAAAGGCTATGGGCGATTTCTCATAACACTTGGTATTTATTCTGTAGTGAAACTTCCCTTCTGGAAGCCTTGACAGTGTCTATTGCATATCAGCTTTTCTCCTGTTTTCAGCAATAGCTGAACTGCTTTTATCTTTTGAACAATCCAACAAAAGCCTACTTTTATCTTTGTTTTTTACTGCAGTTTTTTGTCTATATTTCACTTACTCATCATTGAAATAAATGTTCTTTTGCTTTTGTATTTTAGTGGGTTAGTTGCATTTATCTTTTTGTGGCAAAACCAAGTCTAAGATTACAAGTAAAATATGAAGTACATGACTAGAAGAGCCACTGAGCACTGATATCAAAAGATAAAATGTGTTTGCTAAGTATCTTGTCCTAAACCTCGGTTACAACATATAAGTCATCCAATAATCTATGAAAGTCCATATTATAGAATTCTTTTTGGAGCCTTTAGATGTTACATTACATCTCACCAAAATCAAGAAAGAGTAATGAGCCGGAAAACATACCACATCTTCCATGTAGAATTGTTACAAAACCATGGATACCAAAAATATCTACTCCCCAATGAATCAAACTCCCTAGTGAAGTAACTGTTAAAATTAGGGGTGTAGTCTAAACCTGTGGCTACGCTGCAGTTATATATATTGTTAATATATTTGTAGTCATGGCTATGACCATCCTTCAATTGTTTATTGTCATTTATTATAATACTAGGGAGTAGTTGAGGGAGATGTAGTGAAACTGGTACACATAGGTTCATTAACTGCTTTTGGGGCCAGCATGCCACTTCAGCTTTGTGTAAATACGACACAATTCTCATTTGTATTCTATCATCTTGTGATCTTCTTGTTCTTTCTCAATAAACTAATATATGGCTAAGGACACCTAACTCTTGTGCTCTGTTGTTTTGAGTATCTCTTCTTTTGTAGTGTAGTTGTTTTTGGCATTTTGTGTGCGTGTCTGTGTGTGTGAGAATGTGCTCCCAACTATAGCAAGCTTGGATACACTTGCATTATTTGTCTGTCTTGTATTATTTCAGACACTAGATCCACTCTCCTTGTACATCTTTCTTCCTAATCTGTTCATTATTAGTTTCTAGCCTTCCAGTGTTAGCATAGATTAGCATTTACCTATGATGCGGGGGTACCCAAACCTAGGGGTGGGGTTCTCGTACCATACCCAATTCGCACACTAAAGCATCGGAAACCTGTCCGAGTTCTTCTCAAATGCACCTTTCTGAACACAGTTCAGGTATGGAGAACCCGATACTATGAAAATTAAAAATGGGCTCTTTAATTGTGATGGGTACTCGGTACCCCATAAAAGGGTCCGTGGTTCCTAGAAAACGGGTACGCTTATATAGTCAGTGACATAGTTAGTTAGTTAGTTAGTCTACTTAGTCAGTGACAAAGTTACTTAGTTAGTCTACGTTCATAGCACACTTCGTCTCATATCTCAGAAAGACCTAGGGTACAAGGAGGGTCCTTTCAAGAGATGGGACCAATACACAAATGATGTTGCATGTGTGGACGTGGAGATATAACCAAATAGTCTTATTGAGCTACCTCCAGTTGCTATGGATGAGCAGGAGCCTCCAGATGAGAGTGATCCCTTCATAGAGATCTTGCTCACTAATGAGCTTAGTGATGTTGATTATGATGACATGGGTGCTGATGAGTGATGACATGGCTTGAGGAAGCCAAATCAGTTATCTTGAGACTTGTTCAAAGTTCATTGTTCAGTTTCACTTTTTTTTGGAATTTTCTATTTCATGTGTGGAAATGCCTTAAGGCAATTTTTGAATGTAGTATGACAATGGAGTCCTGGACATATAATATATATCTATTATCACAATTCATATCTCTCTATTTGATATTAAATTTGAAATTTCAATATGAATGTTCAATGTTTTATTTTCTTGTTGTAAATTGGAAGATTTCAAAATTGAAATTCATAATTTGAATTTCATAATTCAAATTTGATATTTATATATAATAAAATATATGCCCTCGATGAACCCACACACCTTGTTTCAAAAAGTGGCATACTCATCCCCATACCTGTACTCATACCCAAACTTGTGTTTCTTGGCAACTTAGATATTTATGTTAGACATCTTGCTTTATATAGGAGGTGTTGGAAAATGCAGTATGGTAGATATTGGTTCAGATTTTCCTGATCCTTAATAATTGCTTGTGATCTTTATTTATCTTCTTGTGTTCTCTTTATTAGTTCTTCTTCATAAAACAATTATTAAGAGCAAAATAGTAAAGACAATGGACACAAAAATTAGGCTCCAGGCTAGGGAAAAACACCTCCAAGGGGAAAACCTAAAAAATCTCCTCTTCTTATAGAATTTTCTCCAAATGAGGCAATCAAGACCCAAACCCTAGACTAAGTCTTCCTCCAAGTACCAAGTCAACCCTCTAAGAAGTTCTTTCGGTAGGTTCAAATCAACAAGGTACAATCCTTCTTCAACTAGCATCCAACTTCAACTTCGTCCCCAGTTTCGACCTTGCAATTTAGACTTGCATCTTTGGCCTTGTAACTTCGACCCTGTAGTTATTGCAAAAACCCTAATTCAACTCTTCAAGAGATTCTTCTTGAGCAAGACTGATCCTCCCAAGGTCAACGAGGTCAAAACAGAGTATTTTCTCTTCCAACAACTTGATACTACAATCATTAAGACTTGCATTTTTGGCCTTTCTTGGAGCTATAAAAACCCTAGATTTCGCACGTGTGAGAGAGGTATAGCCCAAAAACAAATATTCTTCCTTCTACTTGCCTTCTAGACCTTCACTCTTCTTTTCTTCTTTCTTCTCAGCTGCAGATCGAACCTTTTCTTGAGAGATTGAACTTGTGAGAGAGTGAGTGACAAATGAGGTCGAATCTGCTTCTTTATATAGCCTTTCAAAGGGGTCGAATTCCCTTCTTTGGGTCAACTTGTAGCTGCCAGGGCCGACTTGTACTTTTGGAGGTTTCCAGGACTTTCTAGACTCAAAATAAATACTTTTACAAGACACATTTTGCCTAGAAGGGTCTTATAATCATGATGTTGACTCTTTTGACTCATGGCAATAAACCGTATGACCTAACAAACTCTAGAAGCATGAAGAACATGCTTTTACCTAGAAGACCATCAATAATGAGCATGAAACCCATGCTTTAAAATAATAACTTTTCTTTTCTTCTTTTGTTTGTTACATAAGATACATATTGAAATGAGTACAATAACAATTATCAAGACCGAAACTAGTTACACCTCCAACATGAGGCATATTTTATCAACACTATGGTACTCAGTAGAGTCTTGTTGGCCTACTTTTGTGGTTTTTTATTGGACATTAATAAAAGTATTTGATCTTATTTAGTGTTGGAAAATCAAGGTTCTTGTAGATTATAGTTGACTTTCCTTACTTGATAATTACTTGTGATGTTAGTTTGCCTTTTATTATTTTATTTCTTGCTCATCAAGCAATTACCAAAACAATGAAGATCACAAATAGACAAAGTACACAAGATATGGGCTCCAATCCAGGGAAAAACCCCTCAAAGGGCAAAACCCATAAAGAATACTTCTCTTCTTAATAAATCAATTCAAAATGAGACTTCCAAGACCTAAAGACCAAAGTCAAAATTGCCCCCACGCACCGAGTCAACCCTTCAACAAGATCTCCTTCAAGCAAGATGAAATCTTCCAAGGTCAATAAAGATTGAACCTCTTCAAAGTCTGCTCTAAATAGGTCTAGGCCTACACCTTAGATCTGCAATTTCGACTTGCAGTTAGCCCAAAAACCCTAGATTCCTGCACGTGTGGACAAAATTAGGTCAGATTTTGACTTTCCTTCCTTCGCTAGGTCTTTCCCCTTGCCTTCTTGTCCTTCACACTTGCTTTTCTTCTTCTTTGATTGCAAGTCGAACTTGATGTGCTTGATGTGCCAAATGAGTTGAAATTCCTTCTTATTTATAGTCTTCTTGAGGGGTTGAATAGGCTTCCTTTGGGTTGACTTCTACTTTGTAGGGCCGACTTGGTCTTGGAGGATAAATTGACTTATTAGACTCACAAACAATATTTTTCTTTTGTTACAACAAGTCAAATTGGGGCTATAATACATGACATAAATTCTTCTTTGACTCAACAAGCCCTAGAAGCATGAAGAACATGCTTTGACCAAGACTTTGAGCATGAAACGCATGCTTGAATAAATAAAAATCTTTTTCTCTTTTTATATAAAATATGCAATGTCATGTTTACAAAGGTCATTATGAAGTCTGAATCTAGTTACATTCTCCAACATTTTCATGCTCAAATAATTTTTTTTTTTTCTTTTTATGTAAAATATACAATGTCATGTTTATAAAGGTCATTATGAAGACCGAATCTAGTTACATTCTCCAACATGAAGTTCACTAGGTTTTCTCTATAGCATGCTTGTGATTGAGTTATTGCAAAGTTTGTGTTTGTTTTGGTTCCATTCGTTTCTTTTTTTTCACTTGTGAATCTTAAGATGGTATTAGAGTTGGGGTGAACCTTACTCACTCAATTTTATAGCCAGTCCAAAAACTGTTGGGTAGTGGTGTTACTCAAGTTCTCTTGTGATTGTGGAATTAGAGTTTTCTTGGACCATCTCTTTCTTTTAAGTTTTTTGGGCTCTCTCGAATATTTCTAGAAGTTTAAATTGTCTCTAAGGTGAACACCTCTCTTCTATTGCTTCCTTGGGTATTCTTAAGTTGTTTCACTCTTCTTCAAAATGTGTATCCATGGGATTTGAATCTTGATGGTTAATATGGAACACCCTTGCTTGACCATCTAAGCACCCTCGTGATATTCCCTTAATTTGGTTCAAAACCCTAGCAACTTGTGAATAGTAGGGCATTGCTCATTGTTATGTAGATTAATGGGTAAAAGGGAAAAGCTTGTTGAATGCAATGCAATGATCTTTGAGCTACTTTTTCCTCCTTCTTCACCTTATCTCTAATACCATGTTAGAAAATCAAAACGACAAAGATATTTTCTTTGTATAGATAATTACTTGTGATATTTTTATCTTTTTCATTTGTTCCTTTTTTATCTTTTAGTTCATTAAGCAATTACTAAAATAGCACAAAGATAATAGACACCAGATGTAGGCGGACAACTAGGGAAAACCCCTATCTAGGGGAAAACCTAGTCAACAACTCTTCCATAATAATTTCACTAGATGATCCAAGAGTCTTGTAGCAGCAACACAACTTCGATCTAGTAGAAGTTCGCCCTAGTAGTAGCCCAGCAACAACTTCGACCCAACAATTAACAACTTTGACCCAACAGTTAGCCCAACAACAACTTTGACCCAATAGTTAGTCTAGCAACAACTTCGACCTAGCAGTTAGTTCAACAACAACTCTTGACCCAACAGTTAGCCCAGTAAATCCACACGAGTGTGAGAGAGACAAACACTCAAACTTCGATCTTCCTTCTTCTAGCAAATCTCCTCCTCCTTTTGTAACTTCTCACTTTTTCAGTTCTTCTTCTTGGATATCGAACTTGAGTGAGTGAGATTGCTCCAAATAAATTCAAACTACTTGTATATATACTCTTTTGGTGAGGTCGAATTACCTTGTTTGAGGCCGACTTGGTGTGGATGTGACAAATGACTTATTTGACTCAATAATAAATCTTTATACATGATTCAAAAGCCCAAGAAGGGTCTTTTCAAATAGACAATGACTCTAATGACTCAGTATAAATCCTAGAACTCCACAATGGGGACTTTGACCTCAAACATGATGACCCAAGCATGGAATCCATGCTTTAATAAGTGATATTAATAATAATAAAAAGTTCTTTTTCTTTCTTTTGATAAATACATTTCATTGCGACTCAAATACAATTTATGAAGACCGAACCTAGTTACATTCTTCAAGAGGTTGGACATCTTAAAAGGTATGTATTTGTCTGTCAAGGTTGATGGATGCTATGCATTTGGACAAACTTATATAGCATTGTCATTGTGACTGTGATATATGGTAGTATTCTTTATGGTAATGATATATGGCAGAGTCCTTGTTCAGAGATGTGTAACAATGATCCTTGTTCAATAACTCTTATACCTATGACATTTGTACCTATGACAATGTTGAATAAAAGAGACATTTGTCCAGTGACTCTTATGACAATTAATTATATTAGTGATACTTATAATATATGCTAGCGGTGCTTGTGTTTATGGAAATGATGTATGACAATGGCATCATGGCAGTATGGTTGTGATAATGATATATGATAGAGGTACTTATATATATCAAAGACCCTTGATCCATATGACAATGATAAATATCAGTGATCCATATGACAGTGACCTTGATGTATGGCAATGATCCATATGATAGTTGTGACAATGCCTCTATGATGGTTGTGACGGTACCTCTATGACAGAGATGTGTGACAATGCCTCTATGACATGTGACAATGTATATGACAGTGATGTGTATGACAATGATGTCTATGACCAAGTGTTGACAAAAATTCTTGTGACAAGGATAGGAGTGCTAGTGAATACCCCCTTGAGAGGTATGTCTACTGCATCTTATGAGGATCCAATATGATCTAGGATTGACCATAGGTGGTCTAATGTGATTGATGATGAAAGATTTGTCTCATGATATTTGCACATTGTATCTCAGCTGAACATTTGATGAATATTTAAGAATAATTTGGTTGGGTTTTCCCCCTTGTGGGGGTTTGCCTTGGTCTTTGACCTAAATCCTGGTGTCTCTATTGTGTATGCTTTTCTTCTATTGTTTCTTACTGTTCTGCTGCATTGTTCTCTCTATATAATTGCTAATGATGATATGATGTTATGGGGTGTGTTGTTGCCCGAAGTGTACACCAAGGGCCACAATGCTCAGGGCAGGGGCTATCACTCTAATTCCTGTCCACTCTGTTTTAGCTATCTCCTGGCAAGCTAAGGGGGGTAGTCTCTAGAGGGTGAAAGGGTGGATGATGAAGGGAAACTTGTTGGAAACCAACAAGTTCTAGGAGATGCACTTAAAATTATCTTATTAACTCAACTTAAATTAAATACAAGAGTGATCAATTGAGCAATGCTTAGGCTATTCAATTAGACTATTGAGAGTTAGAAGACCAGTGCCTTGAACTACAATGCTCAGAAAAATTAATGTTGCAGAATAAATGTATTATCAAGTCACAAGATAACAAGTTTTGCCTAGGGAAATTAGCTTAACAATTAGAAATATGAGCAAGAGAAAAAGATGCAACTACTTTCAAATTGCCAATGATTTGCAATTAGAAGTTCAAAACAGAATGTGATGATTAGGTTCACAACAAGATGATTCAACTTATAACAAAGTAAGATATGATTTAGGAATTAAGCTCACAATTCTAATTGCTACCAAGGATGTAATGTAAAATGAGAGACTAGCTAACAAGGTTCTTCCAATTACCTCAATGTTCAACAAAATCGTTACAAGATTTTCAATGCTCCACAAGGCACAGTATCATTCAATTAGGCATAGTTTAACCACTTGCAATAGCAACAAGCTATACTTTAACTACAACAATTGGAAGCAACTTTAAAGCACTTTTAGGAATGCAAGATTACCAATTCCTCCTGCCAGAACTCTTCAATCAATACTTACATTTCTGTTTAGAGAACCACATAAGTTTTAAGGTTCCAATTTTAGTCACTCATTAGGCACAAGGAATCTATTAATGAAATGAGTTTTCCAATAAGATAAGATTACCAAATACGCTTAACCATTCAATGATGCAATTTAGCTATGCAAGAGTTATGCAATTATTTCTCTGCTTTGCCAATGATCTTCCAACAATATCAATGCTTCAGAAAATGCACCAGATCTCAGAATTCAAATCAGATTTGCTTCAGCTATAAGAACAGTCCCAAATATGCAAGAAAGATGTACAAGAGCCAACTAGGAACAGAGTCACCGATTTGTAGAGATGGCACCATAGATTTCAGTGTAGAGCGAGATCAGATTTTCAAAATTTCATATTAGACTTCT
This sequence comes from Pinus taeda, assembly GCA_000404065.3. Classification (NCBI taxonomy): domain Eukaryota; kingdom Viridiplantae; phylum Streptophyta; class Pinopsida; order Pinales; family Pinaceae; genus Pinus; species Pinus taeda. The sequence goes on along the minus strand of APFE031662466.1, from coordinate 192,823 downwards.
ATGAGAGAAATGTCAGTGCTCTAATGAATTCGCAGTCAAGCAAGATTTCGGGACAAAATACTCAGCAACCTCTGTAATCAATGTATGGTGTATTTCTAATTGTTTTAGGCTTATTGTTGTTGACTTTTAAGTATGATTATGACAATATAGCGCATGCTTCAGATCTGGTTAGTTTTATGACATTCACTGTGAGTAATGGCAAAAGAAACAAACCTTTAAGGCCTTGAAACAATCAATGAAATTTTATGAGTAATTCGATTTTGACTGCAATTTGATCAAGGGTGAAAAAAGGTTTAAATTTTAGGCTCACTACTTTGCGGCTTCCCTAATAAATTAAAAATCTGGAAAGATGTTCTCTGATGCTTACGGTTTTGAGAGAGAAACAAAATTTGCTTGAAACCCTCTTGCAATACTACTTTCGCACCAGGTCTAGAGGCTTCAAAAAGAAAAGAAAAGAAGTGCCTCTCAAAGGCCTCGATAAATGCCAAGAATCTGCTAGAGGATAGAGCATTCAGATCAGAAGATTTGCAGCTTAGCAATGGTGGCAAGATTTTCTTTAAGTACCTGATATTAACACTGTTAAATGAGGCATAAAAATGCACAAGATATCATTTTGAAAACCCTTGCAGCTGCCACAAAATTAGTTGGAAAAAAGCCAAATGACTTTGTCCCAAAATGATGAAAACCCTCCTTGTTTAAAGAAAAAGAAATGCGAATGGGTTAGCGTATGAATTTGCAAGTAAAATCAAACCCTTGAAGGTTTTGGGCCTCAAGCAAAATTTTGTTGCTTATCTCTGCAGGAAAACAATTAGATCAACCACAAATTTGAGTTTATAAACCCTAGATCTGAAAAATGCAGAGAGAAGGTAGGTGAGGCCTGTAGCTGCAAGGAATAAAGCCCTGAACAATTTTTTGTGTCACAAAAATGCAAATTAATGTGAAATCAGGTCTGCTGTGTGGTCAGAAGAACCCTGGAGGCTTGCAGCTCTTCAAGAGAGACTGCATGACAGTAAAAACACACTTAACGTTAGGCTGGGCAAGAAGAAAGCCCTCGTTATCTATTCGGTTCCTCCTCTGAAATGATACCTGCAAGAATGAATTTAAGAAAAGAAAAACCCCAACGACTGTATATATAATGGAAAAGGCAAAAATGCACTTTTGAAACTGCAACCATGGAGATACATTCAAAAGTTTGATGCAGTTGAATTAATTTATGGCTTCTAGGAATTTATCTTTATTATATTTGAAGCCTAGCTTTTCTAGAAGATTACAAATATCTGTGGCCCATCTCATAAAAACAAACGAATTGCAATGTTTAATTAAGCCACCCAAAAAGAAATTTGTAAATCATTTTTTTTTTTCTTCTTAAAAGGTGTAAGGATCCCACAAAATATAAAAAAATAAAAATAAGAAATTGAACAAATAGAATTTCTAATGGACTATGTACAAGTTGTTAAATGTGTATCTATTTAAATATTTACAAAATTGCTAAGTCTATTCAATAAAACTAAAATAAATAAATAAATAAAATAAAATAAAATTTATATACAATAAAATAAAATAAAATTTACAAGTATGCTAAACCGCCCTCCGCTCTCCCCCCTCCCCCCAAAAAAAATACAAAATAAAACATCCCAAACCCCAAAGGTTAGAAAAATACAATAAATACAATATTTACAAACTGCAGGGTCTAATCAGTCAGATCTGTCATTATATCGCAGAAAAAAAATTAAATTTTTAATTTTTAAGGAGGTGCTAACTCAAAACCCTTCGTGCATCACCAACAAAAAATCTTATGATAAGCCCGGGATTAATGTTATTAGTGTCCTTAGAAAAACACGGATAGGGAGTTGGATGGTTCAACTGAAAACTTCTCCTAACGCCCGAAGATCTAACATTAAGATTTCCCTACAAAACTCGATCCAACCATTAAAAATAGAGCAAAAAAATAATAATAAAACTCAGACAAATAGAGATACCTGCTATTACGTTCAGAATTCAGATTATTATTCGAACCCCAGCGACTGAGCAAGATACCTATACTCAAATCACTCTTTAGAAGTTATCATCAATGGCTTTAGAAAAATTATGCATGAAAACAACACATCTTACAATATTCACATGAAGAATAACAACAACAAAACTTAACCACAAAAGTCTTTCTTTATTATAAAAAAAAATACACAAGAGCTTCTTGCTAAGCACATGACTCAAAGGTCGGATCATTCGATTGACAAATGACTTCCTATTTAAAGATAAATCCTCCAACGGCTAATTCGAGTGATCCTCGTCAAAACAATTTCGACCATTGATGAGGATTAAAATTTCTTTTAATCTCATCCGTCGAAAAATTAAATTCTTGAGGAAATTCGAATTTTTCAATTAAGTGCATTGTAATTAATTCAAAAATTAAAATTTTGAATTAATTTCCCCAAAATTTTGACTTTGACTTAATCCCAAGGATCAAAGACTTAAAATTTATCAAAATAATTAATTTACCTTAGTCCCTTGACCTCTTAAAATTTAATTTTTAAGGACCGACGAATTTTGCTTTCAAATAATTTAAATTTACCTAGGACCTAGAATTAAGTAAATTTCTGGTTTAGGATTTTAATTAATTTTTTGGCCAAAAAATTTAATTAATTAACCTATGAGGGGATAAATTATTTTTCCAACCCTCAAGACACTTTACATCATAATTTTCATATTTTTTACATCATAAGGGGGAAACCCATCTGTAATAGACCCTCTTTGACTACCCATTTCTGCGACACATATAATCCAGCAAACCAAACAATTTGTAATAAAATAACCTAACCAAATAATTAGGATTGTTCCGAAATCACTTTTACATAGACTCGATCTAGAACACTGTAAAAGACTCGATCTAGAACACTAGGACTCGCCTAAGATCCTAGTGACAAAATCCATTCCGGCTTTGGGGTAAGACTGAAGGAAAACTTTGCCAACCATCCGAGAATGGATTGGTGAGACAAAAACCCTCCTGGAATGTAGGTTGTCACCAGAAAAGTAGGTTTACCTAAACAATTACATACACGACACAGATCTGCTGAGATTATTTACATTATACATATGCAAAAAGGGTTTACATCAGTGATGATAATATCGACGATATATCGCCGAATATCGGAAATATCTCGATATTTTGGCTCGTGAAAATATCGCGATATTTTCGAGATATTGTTGATATCTCGGCAAAATATCGCGAGATGACATAAAATATCGCCAAGTGTGTTATGCCGTGGTTAGAAAAAGGGAAAATAGTTTTTTTCTTCATTTCTGTTTCTGACTGTTGGAAAAGGAAGGGGAAAAGTTTTGTGGTGGTTGTCAAGGAGGGTTTGAGGATCAAACAACGATTATCACCACCAACTAAGATTTTTTTGTGGATCAAAGATTGAAGAACAGTGAGACAAACTTCATTTCTTCCATTAACAGATATGTTCTTAAAAACCTCTATGTTAATGACTTTTTCATAGATTTAGTGTTATGCTTGCTTGCCTCTTTGCCTACCAACATTTTGTTTCTTTGGCTTTTTTCCATTTGCAATGATTTTCATGCCCATGAGCCAATGTAAGGGTTTTCTCCATATTTGGACAGCAAGCTTCATTTTTTTTTCAACTTTCTTATGCACCCTCTTATTGCCATTTTTCATTCACATTGCAAAATGCAGATAATCTAGTATTTTTTTGTTTTTTTGTTTTTAAATGAAGTGGTTATTACTTATTATTTTTTGTGTTGGGGGGTTTAATGCGAATTTTTTGTTTTTTTGTTTTTGTGCCCTAGGTTTGAATTAGTTCACTACAAATGTCAAATTTGTCAAAAGCCTTGGACCCATTTTGGGAGTATGGGGAGGCTGTTGGTGGGGCAAATCGGGCATATATGTCATGCAAATTGTGTGGGACCAAGATGTCAGGAGGGTTTACACGATTGAAATACCATCTGGCTAGACTTTCTGCACATGATGCAGATGTAATGCCTTGTATGGTTTCTAGTGCGGAGGTTATACAACAAGCTCTTGAAGCAATTGCTGAACAAGACAAAAAGAAAGCTGCTAGGGAGAGGCAAATGGTCTCAGATAGATAGCTGCTAGTTTTATTTGTTTTGCAACTTTTGCTACATATAAGTTTATAACTCATGATGCTGAAATACTTTTAAAGTTTTATATATGTGATGTTATTTTGTTTGAGTCCTTGATTGGACAATTATCAAGGATCAGCAGGATTTGGTATCGCCTTTGAAGTTTGATATATCATTTTTATTTGACATCATATATATCAGTGCTTTCTTCATATTTATGTGCCAATGTGTTTAGTTCATGTTGCTATTGCTTTATATGTTTAGAAATCTGGAAAAAATGAATATATTATGCATTTTTTATGCTTGCTGATATTTGCCGATAAGATTTTTTTTGGAGCCTCGCTGATATTTTCAACACTGGTTTACATAACATCTTGGAAGTGAAACTGATGATGATAGTTATACGACACGAACACATCGATCAGGTGCTTTCCCTTTTGCGAAAAAAGGGGGTGTACTGCTATGGGTCGTTGACACGTAGTGGTCAACGGGGTGAATGCAATATGAAAATGTTGAAAAAGTTTAAAATTGCAATTATCTACAATAGAGAACAACGTAGCCCTAAAAATTAACATCAAGGTCAAACCTTATAATTTATTGTTTTTAATATTTAGTTTTAGCAATTTGTTGTTTATTCTATCAATAATTTAGTAATTTAATAATGATATCAAAGACCCCAACTTCTAATTTATATTATTTTATTTTCAAATCCTACCCCTTGATAATATTATTATTAATAATTCAGTCTTTTAATTGATAATATTGTTATACCATTATTTTAAATAATTCAAATTTTCTTTTGTTTATTCAATGAATTGTCGTTCATACTCTTTCATTCGATAATATTATCAGTATCACTAATGAATTACCGACATACACTTTTATTCTAAATTTTTTGTTGATTCTAATTATTAATCAAGTGTTGTTTTAATTATTAATCTTAATTTATTAGTGCAAATATCTGGTCAAACCCTGTTGAGAAATCTAGGGTAGCTAGATTAGGTGATTTGTATTACTTTGAAAACTGCTTGTGATGTATTTTTACTTAACTTAATTAGCTTCTTCTTTCTCTTGATTATATTTAGTGTTCTTATCATCAAACGACTACCAAATCATAAAGAACAATGAGACAAGAGGACACAAAATGTAGGCGATCAACCAGAGCGAAAACCTCTCCTCTTGAGAGGAAAACCCACAATAATTATTCTCTTCTTATAAAATCTTCAAATGACGAATTCCAAGACCTAAGACCCTTGACAAAGACCCCTCCAAGACCAAGTCAATTTTTCTCCTTGATGAGCTTTCATTCCAACAATTTCGACCCCAACAACTTCTTTAGCAACTTTGACCCCAACAATTTTTTCTGCAATTTCGACCCCAACAGTTTCTTCTATGACTCCGACCCCAACGGTTTCTTCTACAACTTCGATCCCAACAAATTTCCAACAATTCGACTTGCCCAACAACTTTCCAGTACTTCGACTTGCCCAACAACATTCCAGCACTTCGACTTGCCCAACAACTTTCCAGTACTTCTACTTGCCCAACAACATTCCAGTACTTCGGCTTGCCCAACAACTTTCTGACACTTCAACTTGCCCAACAACTTTCCATTAACTCGACTTTCCCAACAACTTTCCAGCAACTTGATTTGCCTAACAACTTTCTAGCAACTCGACTACACCCAACAACTTTAGAAACTCTAACACAAGAGAGAGAGAGAGAGAGAGAGAGAGAGAGAGATCCAAAAACTTCGATCTTGCTTTTCTTCTTCGTATCCTTGATTTTCGTCCTTTTCCAACTTCTTTCTTGAGGATATTGAACTTGCTTGAGGTGTGTCCAAATGAGGTCGAGTTCCTTCTTATATATAGGCTTTCGAGGACCCAGGGGTACGACTTATTTCCTTGAGGCCGACATGATCTTTCATGTAGGCTGACTTGCTTGAGGAACCATGACAAGGTCTTGTAGGGTCTTTGACTCTAATTTGACTAAAATAATTTCTTCTTTACAATATGTAACATGCCCAAAAGGGTCTGTCATAAATGACAATGACTCTTATGACTTGTTGACTCAGACAAGCCCTAAAAGCACTCAATGGGTGCTTGACCTAAAAATAAATTTCCCTTGAGCATGAAATCCATGTCTCAAAAATGACAATAACAAAATTATTTTTCTTTTTACAATAAATACATAAAATCATGATTACATGTCATTATGGAGACCGAATCTAGTTACATATTTCACCACTCTCTCTTAACTAGGGAGGTATTCATAGTCCATACAAGGTACTTGGACATTCTCAAACTGAAGAATTGTCATAAGAGTTGTATTGGTAAGCCATCTCATAAGCTATCAGTTCAACTCCTCTTATGACAATTCTTCAGTTTGAGATGGTTGATGCTGGAATAATTAATCATTGATGTACAATGGATGCCATATCTATCTTGATTTATGTAAAAATATGCATGTTTTCAAGTTTTCTACAACTAATTTGGTATTTTGGATTTTTTTTTAAATATATTGCAAATATATAATATATATATATATTATATATATATATATATATATATATAGTAGACGCTTCTGAGACGCTTCGCTTCCTAGATTTTTGGAAAATGACGCTTCCACATCCTCGCTTCGTGCAACATTGATTATCACTACTACAACCATGTAGAATTTTACTTCAGCTATCCTTTCAAGCTTGTATAATGATGTCATGAGCTCTTTCTTCAATCGTATGCTTCTAATATGATGTCATCTCCTAATATGATGCATCCTATCATACTTATACTGCTTCTCATCTTGATAGTAATCTCTTAATCATAGTAGAGGTCTTTTCACCTTCTGCATTTCGTTGTTATGTACCTGAGAGACCTTAATAGTGAAGATCTATTCCTTCCTTCTTAGATTTCTTCTCATCATGTTCTTCTACTTCTTTGGTGATATGGGCTTCAATCATTTCTTTCCTTTTCTTGTTGTCCTTCTTGAGTTTCAGCCAATCTCTCTTGAAACGCCCATATTCCTGATGGCCATAGCATTGGATCTTTGACATATCAATTTTTTTTTTCTTTTTTTTTTTTGCGGACCAAACTTTCCTTTTCTTCTAGCCATGACAACAAATGTTTGAACTTGCTCATTTGATCCCACATCACTTTTTTCCTTCAATCTTGTTTCCTCAATCTTACCTAATGACCAAAGTTCACTAAATGGGTGGCTTCCTTCTTTCCATAGATGCTTGATACAAAGTTGCCCCATTCCTCCATTAGTGCATTAAGCACAACGATGGTCATCTCTTTGTCGGACATTTTTTCCCCAACTCTTGCGGTTGGTCTCTTATTTGTGACACCCTCATAAAGTGTGAGGCTATTCCTTCTTTCTTTGATATCTTCATCTTGTAGAGCTAGGTTCTCAATGATATCACTTCTCCTGTAGTGCTTACAAAGAATAATTCTACCAGTTTTTTATAGATGTCTTTTGACTTCTCTAATTTTGCCACATAAGGGATGAGGGAATCCTTGATTGATTCTATAAGGATTCTTTGAGTCCTTATTTCCCACTTCATATACTTTGCTAGAGCTTCAACTTCTTCTTTTGGTGGTTCGACAATTGAACACTTAATATGTCCAATGACTTCATTTTCTATGAGGATCAAATTTGTCCTCTTCTTCCATGGAAGGAAATTTGATGGCCCAACTAACTTATTGCTATCCTTGCAAAATGAAGTCATTTTGGTAGTAGATTCAGTTATAGATAGAAGAATACTTACTCGTCAAGTGAAGATGCTTCTTTGATGGTGATATCTTCAACTTAATTCCTTCTTGATTTTGATTATGATGTTTGATTCCTTGAAGATGACAATGCTTCTTCTTTGATGTAGAGACTTCAAGATGCTTCAATGTGTATACCTTCTTTCTTTGAGGGAGGTGGGGTCCTTGAGGAGGTGTTGTTGTTGTTGCTTCTAGATGGTGTGATCCTTGAAATGGGTAGTCTTTCTTGATGCTCCTTAGATTGTTCGACCCTTATGTATCTCTTCATGATGATTCAATGTCCTCTTTGATGTCTTGACCTTACTTGATACTCCTTTTGATGCTCCTTCTTGAAGCTGCCTTTCCTTGTCTTGTCACCTTAGCTATAATACCATGTTGAGAAATCTAGGGCAACTAGATTATGTGATTTCTCTTACTTTGATAACTGCTTGTGATGTATTTTTACCTAACTTAATTAGCTTCTCCTTTCTCTTGATTATATTTAGTGTTCTTATCATCAAACAACTACCAAATCATAAAGAACAATGAGACAAGCGGACACAAGATGCAGACAATTAGCCAGGGCCAAAACCTCTCCTCTTGAGACGAAAACCCACAAAAAATCTTCTCTTCTTATAGAATCTTCAAATGACGAATTCCAAGACCTAAGCCCCTTGACAAAGACCCCTCCAAGACCAAGTCAACCTTTGTCCTTGATGAACTTTCTTTCCAGTAGTTTTGACTCCAACAACTTCTTTAACAACTTCGACCCCAATAATTTCTTTTGCAATTTCGACCCCAACAGTTTCTTCTACAATTTCGACTCCAACAGTTTCTTTTGCAACTTCGACCCCAACAACTTTTCAACAATGCGGCTTGCCCAACAACTTTCTAGTACTTCGACTTGTCAACAACTTTCTAGCACTTTGACTTGCCCAACAACTTTCCATCAGTTTGACTTGCCCAACAACTTTCCAGCACTTCGACTTGCCTAGCAACTTTCTAGCAACTTGACTTGCCCAACAACTTTCCAACAACTCGACTTGCCCAACAACTTTCTAGCAACTTGACTTTGGCCAACAAATTTAGAAACCCTAAACAAGAGAGAGAAAGAGATCCAAAAATTTCGATTTTGCTTTTCTTCTTCTTATCCTTGATTTTCGTCCTTCTCAAACTTATTTCTTGAGGAGATCAAACTTGCTTGAGGTGTGTCCAAATGAGGTCGAGTTCCTTCTTATATATAAGCTTTCTAGGGGTACGAATTTCTTCCTTGAGGTCGACTTAATCTTTCATGTAGGCCGACTTGCTTGAGGCACCATGACAAGGTCTTGGAGGGTCTTTGACTCTAATTTGACTCAAGTAATTTTTTCTTTACAATATGTAACATGCCCAAATGGGTCTTTCATACATGACAATGACTCTTATGACTTGTTGACTCAAAGACAAGCCCTAAAAGCACTCAATGGGTGCTTGTCCTAAAAATAAATTTTCCTTAAGCATGAAACCCATGCGTCGAAAATGACAATAATAAATTTATTTTTCTCTTTACAATAAATGCATAAAATCATGATTATATATGTCATTATGAAAACCGAACCTAGTTACATATTTCAACAAAACCTTTATAATGTAATGTTTCTAATACCTTATCATAATAATTATCCAATTGTAAGTTAGAATTCATGGTCAATCCTCCATAATTTATTGGTATTTTTAATCTCCAGGCCAAAAATTTATATTATATTTTCTTCCAATTGAACATTAATACTAACATTTATATCACCGTTGTTGTCTCTTCTCTTTATAACCATTGTGAACCTCTTTTCCAATCCACTTTGTTTTGCTTTTGTCCCTCATGATGGGTGCTGAGTCCACCTAAAACGTTGGACAACCCCAAATTTTGCACACAGTTGAAATCCAAAAATCGATATTCAACAAGAATCTCAAGCTTGAACAAAGATGTTGGATATATGGCTTAGCCTTATTTCGTTGGTTCCATTTTTGGCAATGATGATGGTGTTGGGGAATAGAAGAAGAAGAAGTGATAAAGATGATCAAGAAGTTTGTAGTGGTGGATTAGGATACCATGGAGAAGAGGATGAGTACAAAGAGGAAAAGGAGGAGGAGGATAATGGGAGTGAAGATGATGATGGAAAGAAAACCAAAATAGACCAAACACCCTTGTGGAAATATGTTACAAGGCTTGGAGGAGGGAAAGGGGGTGGAAACACTAAATCTATATGCCCCATTGCAAATTTGCTTACACAGGTTCATATACCCTTGCGAGAAACTATCTATGTGGGAAATTGCCATGGGATGGAAATAAGCTGGTAGGAATCCAAACCCGTGCAAATGTGCCAACCAACGTTGCACAAAGTGGGGATGTGGAAGTGTCATTTCCCAAAATTCTAGGAAGCGAAGCGTGTACTATATATATATATATATATATTTACATTTTTTTGCATATATTTTAAAAAACATCCAAAATACCAAATTAGTTGTAGAAGACTTGAAAAAATGCATATTTTTAGATAAATCAAGATAGATATGGCATCCATTGTACATCAATGACTAATTATTCCAGCATCAACCATCTAGAATCTAGATTCCTCTTCTCTTGTCTAGCCTTTGCCTCTACTTCAATTCTATAGGGATATTAGTCAACATTTCCTAATTTTGATCCAACAGCTTACTCCAAGCCTTATAATATGGTAGAGAAAGCTTAACATGCATGATCAATGATTTTGACTTGAGTGAAGGGTATATAATTGCCAAGGCCAGGACAAAGGAGTTCAACAATCAACAACACTAACATTGGAGTACATATAGGGCTTGGTGCTCTTGATTAGATGCCAATCACATGCCCTCATCCATGATATAATCCAATGAAACGGCACAATCCCATTGATCCTGAAAATCGTTAAGTCTGTTAAATTTTGAATGGGATTTAAAATTCTATTTTCTCCATATTAAGTCTGATAAGGTTGGAACCACTCTCAAACAACCTGAGTCATTTCATGGTAATGTTAAAAATTTAAGTAAAAGGATGGAAATGAAAGATAGAGGAGAATGTCACTTTTACTTTAAGAATTTAACATTGCCATTAGGGAGCATCTAGGAAGCATCAAGGGGCACCTTGGGAGTATTCAGAAAGTGTAGTTGAATCACCAAAAAAAGGCAGAATCGCGGATTTGATTTTCAGATCTACGGTTCTGCTGAAGTATCAGTGGCAGATCCGTATGGGACATGGTTCTGCCTCCAGATCCTTTTGGGGGGGGGGGTTCCTGCAACACTGGTGGCAACACAACAAAGAGCCTAATATATAAGGGAAGAGGAAGAAGCACAGTGCAAATAAAAAAGATCAAAGGTTGAACATGAGGTCACTAACACACATAGAGCATTTTCTGGTGAAACTAGAACTCCATCGGCATCCACCAATGGTAGTGGATTCATAGCCATAGGCACAAACATCCCTTTAAGGCGTAGAACAATATCAAAACTCCTTGATCAAGGTTGTAGGTTGATGTGGATGCAAAAGGTTACCGGTTTCTCTTTGCATGTGGCATACCATTCATTGTTCTTTGCTCACCTTATTGGCATGAAATGGTTACTGCCATAAATGATGCCCCTAAAGGATACAAGAGCCTTAGGTATGACAAAGCTAGAACCATGGGACTTGATCGGGAAAAAGCCAAAATAAAAATGCTTTGGATAAATTCGCAAATTCTTGGAATGAATATGGGGTATCCATTGTATCTGATGGTTGGATAAATGTAAAAGGAAAGCCATTGATAAGTGTTTTTGGTGTGTCTGCTACTGGTGCAATCTTCCATTCATGTCATGACTACTTAGATGAGTTCAAGACCGACATCAACATTGAAAAACAATTAATTCAAACCATTGAAACTATTGGGCCATACAATGTCATCCAAGTCATTACTGATAATGCTTCTAATTGTGAGGTAGTGAGAGTAATCATTGAGGATAGATACCCCAACATATTTTGGTTTGGGTGTTTGGTTCACACAATGAACCTTTTGATGCATGACATTATTAAGGTAAACGAACATGAATACAAATGGATTAGTTCATTGCACAAGAGAGGCAAGTACATGATAATGTTTATTACCAATCATAGCAATGCCCATGGTCTTTTATGCATTCACTCAAGGTTGGAGCTATTGAAGATTGCAAAGACTAGATTTGCTAGCTATTACCTCACCTTTAGGCACTTTTTAAGGTAAGAGAGGCATTGGCTAGAATGGTATCGAGTGAATCATGGTAGGTATTATATGACTCTGTTGTAACCACATTTGACAGGGAATATTTCCAAGAGGTGGAGGACACTGTTCTTGATGGCTAGTTTTGGGGAAGTTAGAAGTATGTTTTGGAGTTCACCAAGCCCATTTATAACCTGATTTAGTTTGTAGATACAAATGTGCCAGTGATTGGTGAGGTGTATGGGCAAATGGATAGCATGCTAGGGAAAATCAAATATATTGTTCAACTGAAAGATGCCATCTTGTATGATCATATTCACAAATGTGTGGTCAAAAGGTGAGATAATCTAAATGTTCCACTCCATGCTATGTCATATGTCCTTATGCCAAAATGCTACTCTCCATCTTGGTTGGCCAAATCTACACTTGGGGATGGGATTAGGAGAAAATGCCATACAGATCCAAAGGTACAAAATGGGAATGTGTTAGCATTAGACAAGTTGGTCCTTCACAGGGAGGAGTGTGCTAGATTGCATGGAGAATTAAGCAAATACTTCAGTCAAACTAGAATGTTTGGTACTTTGCATACAATCAATGATAGAGATAAATTGGATCTTGTTGAATGGTGGAACATGTATGGCTCTGGGGGACCTTTAGCGAAATTGGCAATTAAAGTGCTTTCGTAGGTGGTTAATACTTCTTCTGCAGAGAGGTGTTGGAGCACCTATAACTTCATCCATAATGTCAGCAAACACTACCTCATTGAAAATCGAGCAGAAAGTTTGGTTTATGTACACTACAACTTGAGGTTGTTGACACATTATTGTGAGCGGGCTCGATTTGACAAAGCATATATAACTTGGGACAACTCCTTAGATGAGGATAATTTGGAGGATGGAGCTCTACATTCGAAACTGTTGGAAGTAGAAATTTTGGATGATGAGCATGACAGTCATTAAGCAACATCAACAACATCAACAACAATGCCACACTATCCGCTAGCAGGGCTCAAGTTGTACCAGCTTTGCCGCCATCTCCATTTGCAATGTTATGTGGAGGCCATTGGCCTTTTGGTTCTGGACATGGTTCACAATCATTGCAGAGTCAGACTATGCGGGAGGAGACTCCCAATGTTCATAGATCACGAGAAAAGAAATTAGAAGTTTCTCATGGCAAGAAGAAATTTTAGTAGATAGTAGATTTACTTGTCTTTTCTAGTTTCTAGTACTTTTTATAACAATTGACTCTTTTATATTTATTACGGTATTTTTTGTAAACAATATATGACAATTTAAGTTTGAAGTTTGAAGTTGGCAATTATAACTCATTGGTAATGAATTCTGAATATGATGCTTTGTAAAACATTTCGTTTCATGTTTAATATTCTTTGTTATAGTTTGGTAACAGCTACAAGTACAACTTTAGTGATGGAAAATATTATATATTAAATTTTGAAACTTTGAAACTTTAAGGTTGATGATAATCAAGATATTGCGGACCTGTGGTTGATGAAGATTATAACTACTTGATGATTGATGTTATATGGTTTTTTCCATGTTTTTATGCTTTTTGTAACTAATTCATCATTGTACATGGTTTTGTTGACATATATGCATCAAAATATATATAAAAATGCTCCCAACCCGGAAACTTCTGAAAATTGTCACTCCCACTTCCAAGCAGCCTTGGTCTAGACTCAAGGATGAGGTTATGAGTGTGTCATTCCCAATGAACCAATGACAGCAAACCCCAAGGCTGGACATGAAATCAGGTGAATGGTGAAAAATGGCAAGCGTGGAAAGGTTATGGATAATCTATTTAAAGCCAAGTTTCCCAAGTAGTGCCCCTCCTATAACCCTAAGGTCTCATGGGAGGTCCCACTGTCCTATTGTCAAAAACTAGCTCCTTTGGTAAGGTGTGAGAACAAGTTGACAGTCAAGATTGATCAATCATCCAGATCACCCTTTATTCCATGTTAGAATGCTGAAATCATTAAGAAAAAGCACATGATTGCAAAACGGTTAAAGTACTTGCTGAATGGTGACCCACCTTCCATAAAGAGAAATGCCGTGAGAGGTGTTTGACTGGTGCAAATGGCAAGAGGAATGTGGCATATGATCATATACTGAGCAAATGTAGGGCTGCTGGCTTGCTCACCTTCCAAAGTAGGAGAAAATTTCTCCTATGGGGTTACTCACTTTTTTGGTGGTTAACAGGTCCAAAGGGCATTTGGAAGGAGGCCCTAAAATTAAAATGTTGTCAAGCATAATCTTTTCTATCATCCAAGGCTAAGAAGTGGGTGGTGAGATTCTTCTTGTCTGGTCATTCTGTATCCTAGAGTCTCCATTTGCTGTTATTGGTGATTTGGCCACATTGACCCATATGATTGCATCCATCTTTAAGTTGGACATAACAGATGGTGTTCTTAGGATTAATAATACAAGAAAATTTGTTTTTGATAGTTTTTTTCTGTAGGTGAAGCATATAATGTGGGAGTGGGACTATTCCTCTTTAATCCTTACGATATGAAACTATATTATTTGTCATCTATCTTGGTACATTTTGGGTGGAAAAATTAGGGGAACTGGTTTGTATTTCCGATTTTAGGAGCAAGTCCATGGACCCATAATTTAACAACTTTTTTCAAGGACGAAAGCGAGGTGAGAGTTATTGAACCATTTCCTTTATGATTTTTGAGTGTCTTTAATAAACAATCAATACAATAATATTAGGATGAACCTTTCCATCAAGTATACTACATGCCAGTTGCTCCTTCAAAGGAATGTTGGCTTGGGAACAATTTGTCGAGGACAATTAGTTAAGTAGGGTATATTGAGATGATAAAGATACTTCATAAAGCCAGTGAACATTGCCCTCTATCTAGTTGACATGGCATGCCATTATTACAATTTACTCTAAAGTACTGTCCTGTCATGGATTTTGTTATTATTTAAGGTATAGTATGCCGACTTTCATTGACAATTAGTTTTTTACAGTTACAAGTTCTTTCTAGACAATGGAATGCATATGTGAGAGTTCTCTGGTTTTAAATTTTGGCAAACACTATTTGGTTGGAATAATTTGCAGTTTCCTCTACTATTAGTCATGGACTCATGCATATAAGTGTATGTACTATGCATGCTTATACACATTGCTGATATGGAAATGTGTAGTCAGATGTATATAATGATTTCCTGAAACCTTTCGTAATTATTTGCAGCTTATGAGCTTTCTAAGAAGGAGGGGAAAATTGGAACCCCAGAGCGCCCACTCTCTGACCTTGGTCAGGTAGCTTTTGATTCTGCAAATAAATATATTATAATTTACTTGTTGAATCATATTTTATCATTATTCATTCTATAGCAAGCCCACATTCTTGCTGCAAACTGCATTTTCAAGGAACTTGACTAGTAACTCATTTTTTTGTCTCATTCCATGCGGAAAATACTTTTTGTGTGTATTGCAAATAGGCAATGGATATTGGGGAGATGGAGCCCCTTTAATGCTTATGCTCATGAGGAGATGGGAGACTTGTTTTTATTGTTTCCTTTTAATGAAGATATATTATATTTATTTATTTATATTTATGACATTGATGTCTACGGATGTCAATCAATTAGTTTGGTAACTTGCTAAGTTGTCTCATATAGTCAATGTAGTAACTTGAAAATTTCAATTAAAATAAGACAATAGGAAAATGGGAAGGCTACATATAAAACTGATGTGTCAAGATTCAAAGTGATATTCAGGCAACTCTGAAAAAACAGATGCTGTTCTTGATAATGTTTTGGTTTCTAACTGTGGATTTGTATGCAGCATCAGTCAATGCCTATTCTGTCTACGATTGTAGATTAGGAATTTGCCCAAATTTTGTAGACAATTTCAATCATCTGTCATAATCAAAAGGGCATCTATTGCAATTTGGCTAAAATTACATGGGTTATGTTTCTACAATTATAGAATTAGTTTTCAGACCATTGCTTGTGCTATGATAAGATGGTTCCTAAAAGGTTGTGAATGTGCTGCTTACCTGTTAATAGTCTCTAGTCAAAATAAAAATCATACTTGGAATTGCTATTCAAGAGGTTTCATTAGAGGATACCTATCAAGAAATAGTTCCTCAAAAAATCAAGCTAGGATGGATTGATCCTCCTGAATCCCAACATTATTGTTTAAAAATGGAAAATCTTTTCGTCTTGTTTCTTCAACTACTTTGAAGACGCAACATCTTGAGGAGAGGTGACATGTGTATCATAACAAAATTACATTAATTATATTACTGAGTGCAGGCTTGCATCTATGGTATAGATGTGTCTGATAAGTAATGTAAAAAGCAGTCTTCTTGACTACATATCATTCACATGCTTTATCATGTTATAATATCATAAAATACATATTTTGTCCTTTGGATGATACATATATGGGCTTCTGTCCCTCTTCTCTAAGAATGCTTGTTTAATGAACTGTTTGTTTTGTTACAGTTTTGGGAGTTCTGTTAGTTATACTAAATGATCTATATATTGCCTTATGTAATAATGAAATGATATCTTATGTTGTGCCTTTTCTCTCTCCTTTATCATCAATAGGAGAAAGATCTTCCACACCCTCCATTGGTAACAGAAAGAAAATTTTGACTTATAAAAAGAAACTTAGTCATTCCAATGAGGAGTGTTGTACCTTTCAGGCGAAGGAAATTAAAAATGCAAATGCCCTCCTTGCTTAAGAACACCAAGAAACTAGAGAATCAAAGGTCCATGTTAGCAACCTCATCTCAATCAATTCTCAAATTATCTTGATAACCAAATATTACTTATCAAGAAGGAATCCATATTCACGCATAACTATCAGATCAAACATAGAATGGTATAGATGGACCAGCATTATAGTTTTTTATAGTTTTGTGCTGCTTCTAGTGGAGCATTGCATTTTTAAGAAGATAGAGATTTAATGATAGTCATTAAAAATTGAAACATTTAGAACATATATAACATCAACCTTGATGTTTCAAGTTTCAATAGGTTAGATTTGTTATCTATAAATAGTAACATATAACATCAACCTTGAAGTGAAATAGGGATCATAACCAAATAGTTGTAATAGGCAATGCAGTTTCATATAATGTTTGTAAAATAGGTCATAATAAAGAGAAATTATTCTATGTTCTAGAAGCTAGCTGGCGATTGTTAGCTGATGGGGTTACTCCAGAAGTGTCTTCACCTCGTGCTAGTCCATTGGTGATGTTTCAGGGACATATAGATGGGTCAATTTTGGGTGGATGGTTTGACCTTTGTCAGAGTCCTAGCATAGTGTCCTTACATAGGAGGTTGTTGCCATGATTAACATGTTGATTGACCCATGGGGTGCACGCAATATGGGAGTTGGTTACTCGATTCGGGGAGACACCTACATAAGGGAGGAGCATTAGGCACTTGGTGTGGGGGAATTAGACCTAGGAGTGTGGGACCATGTGAAATACACCTTGGGGGTTGGGCACTTGACTTGAGGATGGTTAGGTTAGGGAGCAGACATCATGGAGTTTGGTTGTGGAACAAGACACATGTTGAGGAAGAGCATTGGAGCCTAGTGACCACCTTGGCACACTTGAAAGAAGCATTGTCCACATGACAGAACATTTGGCACATAGTTAGAGGAGCGTTCTACTAACAACTTGTTAGAGAGCACACCATCTTGGAGGAGGGTTGTTGAGCCTTGGGAGATTCATGTTTGGAGGGAATTTCATCTTGGGCATTGGATAAAATCTAGTTTGACACTCGCACATCTTTGTATTGTAAAGCACTCCATGTGGGGTTGCCTTGTTGGTTACTTGTATGGACTTATATGTTTCTTTTTATGTTAGTTTTTACTAGCTTCCGTCACCTGTTGAGTCTATTAATAGGGGTGAAAATGTTTCATACCATTATCATTGTTGTGCTATATTCTATCTTTTTATTGTCTTGGGGAAGTCTTGTGGGGAGTAGGATGCTAGTTTCATGAGGAAAGCTTAAAAGAAGACAATGAGAGAGAGAGAGAGAGAGATTAGTTGTTCTTGGAGAGATTGCTTTTGTGCAATTTAAGGTTTGCTCTTGTAAGATGCTAGGGTTTGGGATATGGAACTATGCTAGTTTTTCCTGAACCCAACACTTGATATTTAATTCCTAGCAATAAATTACTGAACAGACAACTAGATTCCTAATGAAAATATTTAGCAAAAGAAAGTTTGATCTGAATGACACGAATCACAAATAAATTTTTTCCCAATGAATCATTTCATCATTATTAAAACTCAGAACTTACTTGGGCTCCCATCTCGAGATAATGGCCCAACGGAGAAAACATAGATTACAATACTCTGGATCTGATCCAGTAGATATGCTCTCTCTTGCATATCTAGATCTCCAACCCGTCTACATTGTCTCAAACCCAACACATGCTCATTGAGATATTGCTCTCAATATTGTGCTGCTATTATGTCTTTGCCTCAACCCTTAGGCTCAATTTATAACTTTTCTAAGCTAAGATTGACAACCAAAATTATCTCATCAAATTAACTAAAGATAAGTTACTTAACTTTAGTTAACTTTCTTATCTGTAGCTTTCTTTACTTAACTCAAGTACTAGTCATAAATTTATCTTGCATTACATGCATATCTCATGCATGTCAGATGTGACTCATCTGCTTGCATGCAACTCACCAGCACACTGCACATGCCGCATGCAATCAACATGCAAACTCCTCATGTCATATGCAACTGACATGCATGCCTTGCATGTTGCGTACAAGCTCCTAAAGAGGCAAAAAAAGGTCCTTCTAGTCAAGACAAAAGGCTGGAAGTACTTTCCTGAGCTACAAAATTCAACGCTCCCTCTTAGAGTGGGAGGTACTTCTAGAACATGGATCTCTTTCCAATCCCACCACAACATCCATTGTATTAGCTGCTCCCTCTAAACTAGAAGATTTCCCTGCTACCTACTCCATAATTTGACCTGAAGACTTGTTTCTCCCAACCATGCTCCTAAGATACTTCTCCTGAGCATCAATCAATGTTATCTCATACCAACTGGTTTTGACAGGTTTGGTAGAGGCTTCTTGCCCATATACCAGATTATAATGTTGATTCTCGGTATTAACTCAATCTTTAGATCATTTTGCTCAATCTCTATCACTAGCATCGATCCATAATCCAAATCCCCTTAGATCTGATTATAGGCTAACCTTGCAAGCTATACAACTTACCCTTTCTAACACCAAGCCATACTGCTTTGTCCTGGGTAGCTCCCTATGAAACGTATGAATACCTATCTCTTCAGAAACTCAACATTATGGCTTGCATCCTCTAGAGCTAAGACTGAGAGCAAGTTCGTCTTCAACCATTAGACATATAACACCTTTGCCACCTCTAGAGATCCTCTTGATTCCATCTGGAATAGCACTGTTCCAACCCTTTTCACTGCAAGTATGATACTCATACCAACTGTCACTTGCATGTCTAAATTTGTCTTTGAAACACTAAGGAACACATTCCTCATTCCTGTCATATGGCGAGATGCTCCACTATCTACGAACCATGCATCACTATCCATGAACTGGGCACTTTTAACACTAGTGCCAAAAAGACATGCAACCACTAATGAGAACTCCTCAAACTTTGCTGCAAAATCTGTAATCCCTGCAGATGTTGCAACCTATGCTTTCCCTTTGTCTTTCTTTTTGTTTGGACACTGGCTTGCGTAATGCCTTGTCTTGTGACATGCAAAGCACTTGACTTTGCTCATGTCCTTCGTCTTCCCATCTTGAGAGGATCGTCTCTCTCCTTTGTTCATCTTGGCATCTCCCTTGCCCGCCCTTGTCATATAGATTCTATATTAAAAAAAAAGAGGTTAGCATAAAGAGAGAAATTAAAAAAAATACATATATATTAAAAAAATGATTAAAAATTAAAATTTAACAAAAAAATAAAAAATAAAAATAAATAATAGGAAAAATAACAAAAAACAAAATCATGTAAAAAAAAAGGATGTGGCTGCAACCTCCTGAAGGCAATCGACATCCACGATCAACATAACCGCTGTCCAAGATAGAGCCGCTGCCTATGGCAACCTACACCACGAGCCTATCAGTGCTTTGTTCGAACTGCAAAACACCACGATCGCACCACTGCTGGGCTGCGTATCCACCACCACTTGTCTCTAACTCTCTCGACACTCCAATCTATGACACTTCCACAGCCACCACCGTCGATGACCAAACTGCTGCATGCAACCACACACCACTACATGTATGCCTATTCCACGGATCAATCGCCACTAGGTCCGCCTCGAAGTAAGGCCACTGACCGCCACTACCTCTCGTAAAAATCCACGCCGCTGTTACTTGTATTAGACCACGTCTCCTGTTGTCATCTTTTGCACCGCCGCCTTTTGACTGCACTCTTTGTCCATTGTTCTAACCAGCGCATCCGTTCATATAATCGCTGCACATCATAGATGCCATCGTGTAGCCTCGAATACACCACCCTACTCCATGCAGCCACAAGCATCACTCTTTCATGCCTTGTACTGTTTTACGTTCAACATTCTGTTGAATTTACTTACCAATCCCTGACTGTACGACTCTGCTTTCCATTCATTGCTGCCCTCTTTGCAGAATTTAATCATGGGTATATAAGATACGAATGTAACGTAAACCGCGCCCACCAACTTCAAGACAATCAAATCGGTGGAAGAATAGGTTGTATTGGTTCAATATTTTAAGATCATATACAACCATATTTAAGACGAAGGATTAACAAAAAAAGATAATATTTATCAAAAGGTAAAATATTAATTGTAAAATATTATTCAAGGTCCTATATATATTATATTTATTATATCTTATATTTAATATAACT
>APFE031662466.1:108744-166101 GCA_000404065.3 Pinus taeda | reverse complement strand
CCTGCGTACCCCCACACTGCGCCTTTGGATCACCTGCGGACTTCTGATTAGGGCCAAATTTACAGTCCTCCAATGTGCCACAGTCAGTCAAATCCACAGATCTGTTCATGTGCCCGAGAGTTCATGATATGTCAATGGATTCGCCTTAAGTTATCTCCTTGATTTAGATCTAGCTTTTAAAACCAATCACCCAAAATTTCAGATCTTAAGATATTCAAATTTTCACAAGTGTGGCCAAGAGATCTCCTTTCCTTTTTATAGGGAATTCTTTCACAATACCATGGTCCAAAACCATAATAACACAATACCATGAACCCAATACTTGGGATCAATACTTTTGGATGCAATACCATGGACCAAAACCATTTGTTCAAAAACTGATGGACTAATACCATGAACCATTCATGAAGATTCCCACGTGCACACACTTTTCTGCATTGGAGTGAGTGAAACTGAGGTCTGCACCTTCTGAACAGAGCACCTGCGAGTATGATCGCACTCCTTGGTCGGCGAACCTGCGGGTCCGCAACTTCTCCTAGGATTATCTGCGGGTATCTTTAATTTTCATGATTTTGAGTGCCTGAACTGAGATTTGTCACAAGAGTGAGTTGCCATCAAGTACAACACCTGTGTCATAGTACCAAACTAGAATCATAATGCCAACAGATTATGTACCTGAAGTAAATCAGGAAATTGCCGCACATATGGTAAGGGAAAGTCAAACCAGAAAAACTCCTTATTGACATCCAAATCACAAGTGCACACATCTCAATCAACCCGCATATCTGTATCACTCAAAACATAAACAACAAATTTATGTTTCAAGGAATACTGAAGCTTATGCAATCCAGTCCTGTGATAACAATTCATCACAAGTTTCTAGTAAGCGTAAGGTTCCACAAAAGATTAATTTAGGATGGTCAAATCCCTTCTCAGTTCAACAATTTTATTTATCACTCCAAAGATCTTATCATCTTGCATCAACGAAGATGACAACTTGAAGAATTCAAAAGATACGAAAAGATTGAAAGACAAAGAAACAAGTGACATGCCTTGTCAACATTAAGCTTTGAGGACAAAGCTTTTTGAAGAGGAAGGAAATGTTATAAATATAATTTATATAACAATAATGTAAATATAGTAATGATTAATTAATGAACATTAATTAGTAGTTAGTACTGGAGAAACATGTCTAATGGGACATGACCTTCCATGAAGAGGCACCTACCTAGCTATATAAGCGAGCCTCATTTGTAACAATCAGACAACTTTGTACATTCAATAATTCTTATATAATATATTACTTGTCCTACAATGGATGTCTTTGTCTTCAAAATATTCTGATGATTATTGCAGAGTACGAACCTTGTTCGTTACAAAATGCTGAGTGTAATGGCCCGTTATAGCTTTGACTTTTCCTAGTGACTCTTGTTGCATGGATTCCTTGATGACCCACTTGTTGCAACTTCCAACTCATTGTCGACTATTCCCTAAAACACCCCTGTCGACTTGTTGACAACTTGCGCTTCCTCTATTGTGTGGTCACTGTACCCTGTTGACACTCTACACTATCATCTCTTGTCGGCCCGACTGGTGGCTTAGTTGGAGGCCATTTCCACGTGCCTCACTTCTCACGCTTATGGTCTTGCCTCGACCAACGGCTTGGTTGAATCTTTTTTGATGTTTTTTTTTCTTTTACGACACTACCACACTAAGCTCTTACTCTATGCCTCTTTCTATTGGTAGTACCCCTTGCATTGACCTAAACCTATCGTGCTAACCTTTCTGACCACTCCTATTACACGACTGCCCTGTTCTACAACAAATCTCCGTTACTGCTGTGTTGGCCGGCTTGCTGGTCGTAGCCGCTGATGGCTGCTTTGGTGGCTAAGTGGGCCTTCAGGCCTATTGGCCACGACTCCTATTCGTCTTTTTTATTATTATTATTTTTTGAAATTGCGCCACAAAAAAATTGACATGTGAATTTTTTTTTCTCTCGGCTTGCTAATTGACTTTGGCCCTTAGAATTTTTTTTCCATTCGTACAATTGCGGCCTAACCTGGCTGCAGTGATCTGGTACAAACTTGACACCTATGATTCCTAGGTCTATTCAGAGTTTCAACTCTAATACCATGTTAGTTTTTCTTCAACCCAACACTCGGTGTTTAATTCCGACAAAAAGTTACTGAACAAACACACAACTAGATTCGTAATGAAAATATTTAGCAGAAGAAAATTACGATCTAAATCACATGAATCACAAACAAATTTCTGCCCAACAAATCAGTCCATCATTAATTAAACTTAGAACTAACTTGGGCTACCGTCTTGAGATAATAACCCAACTAAGAAAATACATATTAGATTACTTTGGATTTGATCAAGTAGTCTGCTCTCTCTTGCATATTTAGATCTCCAACACCTTTGCACTCCCTTGGACCTATCACACTCTCATTGTGATACTGCTCTCAATCTTGTGCTACTATTGTTTCTTTGCCTCAACACTTAGGCTTAATTAATAACTTTTCTAAGCTACGATTGACGGCCAAAATTAGGTTGTCAAGACTAAAGATAAGATACTTAACTCTAGCTAACTTTCTTATCTTTAGCTTTTTTTACTTTAAGTCATGTACCAGTCATAAATTTAGCTTACATTACATGCATATCTCATGCGTGTCACTTGTAACTCATCCGCATGCATGCAATTCACTTGCGAACTCTGCATGTCGTATGTAATCACCATGCAAACTTTGTGTGTCGCATGCAACTAACATGCATGCATTGCATGTCACATGCAAACTCCTAAAGAGGCAAAAAAAAGGTCCTTCTATTCAAGACACAAGGCTAGAAGTACTCGCTTGAGCTATAAAAATCAACAAACTAAATCCCAGAGAAGATTGATTTTGAAGGTGATGATGGATTGCCTTAGGGCTCTTGTTGTAATGATGAGGTTTTTTCCTTGGTAGAAGACATGGAGAATGGAGACAATGCATCGCATATAACGTTATTCTTTTGGAATGCATGGAGGTTAGGGAAAGATCATGGAGAGCCTAGTTTGATGAGTATTTTAACTTGCCATGATGCCTTGCTTGTAGTAAGACTCAATTATTAGATTCTTAATGGTCCTATTGCTGAGAAATCAAGGGCAACTAGATTAGGTCATTTTTCTTACTTTGATAATTGCTTGTGATGTTCTTTTACTTAACTTGATGTACTTACTATTAGCTTCTACTTTCACTTGATTATTATTGAGTTCTTATCATCAAACAACTACCAAACTATGAATATCAATGAGACAAGCGTACACAAAATATAGGCTACTAGCCAAGGCCAAAACCTCTCCTTTTGAGAGGAAAACCCACCATAATTCTTCACTTCTTATAGAATTTTCAAATGATGAATTCCAAGACCTAAGACCCTTGACAAAGACTCCCCCAAGACCAAGTCAATTTCTCTTTGATCAGCTTGTCCTTCACAAAGTCGACCCTAGTCAAACTAGCTTCAATTCCTTAGATTTCAGCTTTACTTTAGATTCTCGACTTTTGCTTTAGGTCTACACTTTTCAGCCTTACTCTAATCACTGCAGTTTCTCTCGTGTGATTGAATTTGGGTAGAAATAGGATCCTTCTCTACTTCACTTGGCTTGGTTTCCTTTTCTTGGTAACTCAACTTCCTTTCCAGATCTTTTGTCCCTAAACTTTGACTCCTTTTGATATGTCTGCAATTTGGTCTCGCTGCAGTAGCAGTGATGCCCTAATCTCTGCACGTGTGGAGTATGGCAGCCCAAAAACAGTTCTTCAAAAGTCTTTGCCTCCTTTCTCTTTTAGTCTCCTTCTCCTTGCTAGGTATAAGGTTTCTTTCTATGTGCTTCAACAAACTTTTTCTTGTCTTGAACGAAGCTATTGGATATGTCTCAAAATGAGGTCAAGTACCTCTTATATATGTGCTTATGATGGTTGAAAGGCCCTAATGAGGCCAACTTCACTGCTTTGTAGGCCGACTTCACTTTTGAAGGTTGAATAGATCTTGGAGGGTCTTTATGACACATTTTATGACTCAAATAAATACTCTTGACATAATACAAGGTGACCAATGGGGTCTTTTATATATAACAATGACTCAATTGACTTCTTGACTCTATGACAAGTCCTAGAAGCATTTAATGGGTTCTTGACCTATAAATAAATTAACTTTGAGCATGAAACCCATGCTTCAAAAATAATAATAATAATTTTTTTTGTTGTTTTTACAAGATACAAGAATCAAGTGTTAATTTCATATTTATAAAGACCGAACTTAGTTACCTATTTCAATACTCGTTGCCACAAAATCTAGCAGGTGTTGGAGAGGGAAACACTACAAGGTATAAACTAGACATATTAGCAACAATGGGGTAGTGGTCCACTGTCACCACAGCCAAAACCCCATGCTCTTTACGAACTTTCATTGATGGGGGCAGTCCCAATAGGTTAACGATCACTTACTATAAATATTCTAGGTTTAAGGTATAGAGTGATCTCTCTAGGAGGTCTTCTAGAAAGACAATTTTGGTCTTTGATTTCACAAAGAAGTAATTCACTTTTTATGAAGGTACTTAGAAATGGAGGCATAAGACCTAGGGTTTGATTGATTTGATGAGCGTTGGAGTAACTCAAGGTCAAGGCGACGAAAGAGGTCCCTTATGATGTATATTAGCTAAGGCAAGGCTCGTGAAACCTTCAAGAAAGTCCTTAAGTTGAGGGAAGAAAAACTAGGGTTTCCCTCTTAGGGAAAACACCTAGGGCAAGGGAATTTATGGATGAAATTGAGGTGGATGCCCACCAAATTGATAGGTTTTGTGGCAAACCATATATACTTGATGTTTAGGCTCTCCAACCACCAAAATACCCGTTCCATAAAATTTCACCCTAAGCCCTAGCCTTGAAAGGACCGAATGGTGGGAGAGATAAAAGATGGATGAAAAATAGGTTTGATCACCCATGGCTTGGACTAGTGCCTTGCCGTTTGGGAGAATGGAGTTAAGGATGGTTTAAAATAGTCAAACTTGTTTATAAGGATGCCAAAATTTGATGTCCATGCAAGCAAGTTTCAAACATTTACCTACTCTATGGAAAAATAAATTTTGATGGGAGAGCTTCAATGAGTTCATGACTAGGGCTATTCATTACATATTATGTATGAGTAATTCATACAATATTGATCTAGATAGCTATTCAAAATTTATCTTCAACAAATTAGGGCACAATTTAGCATGACCTAGAATCAATAATTTGAAACATTAGACATAGAAATTGATGTTCAACAAATTAGGGCACTTACAAGATAACATGCAATAATTCTTTCCATCATCCCAAAGAATAGCTCCAAATAATATGCCAACGTAACTCCAAATATCAAAATGCATCTAAGAATACTCCAAATCATCCACAAAAGAGAAGTGCGAGTTCCTCTATGAGGCTGAAATTCCAAGTGTGGTGATGACAAGAGATGAAATAAGGGCTATGTCGAAGAATGTAACTAGTATCGGTCTTCATGACTTTATTTGTCAAGAGAAAATTTTATTGTTAAAGAAATTGACTTATTAAAGCATGGGTTTCATGCTTGGGTAAATGATTTTTAGGTCAAAGTCTCCATTGAAGGCTTCTAGAGTCATTGTCATTTTTATTAGACCCTTCTTGGGCTTTTGTATGATGTAAAAAGAATTATTTTTGAGTCAAAAGAATCATTTGTCACCTCCACACCAAGTCGACCCTGTTCTCATGAAGTTGACCTGGATTAGGGATATTCGACCCAACAGAAAGGCTATATATAAAGTCAGTTCGACTCATTTTGAAGTACATGCTTAACAAGTTCTATCTACATGGAAAAGAATTAGAAAAGAAGAGCGAAGTTGCTAGAGAAGGAAGAAAGAAGCTTGGAAGACTCAAATCGAGTTCTTAGGCATCTCTCTCTCACACCTGTGAAGTTTCTGGACTGAAGTTGGGGCCGAAATTTCTGAACTTGCTACAAGTCCGAAATTGTGTAGTTAGAGGCCGAAATCCTGGATTGAAGTTGCATCGAAGAAGTTGACACTTGGAGACTTACTGGTGGGATCGTCTACTGGAAGAAAGGGTTGACTTGGTGATTGGAGGAGGTGTTTGTCTAGGACTAATAGGGTCTTCGAGTGTCTCATCATGATTTACTAGTGGAAGAGTTGGATTGGGTTTTGCCCTAGCTAATTGCCTACATCTTGTGTCCCTTGTTGTGATCATTGTTTGGCATTTGTCTTGTTGAAAGGAAAATAATAAATTAAAAGGAGAACTAATAAGAAAAAAAGAACAATCATAAGAAAATGTAAGATTTTAAGAGAAATATACCTAAAAAATTTAATCTAAATGATGCCCTAGATTTCTCAACATGGTATTAGAGCTTGGTTCATTGGCATTTGGTTATTAGAACATCACAAGAACTTCAAGTCAAACAAAAGAAGTCATTCTCACATGGCCGAGCTCCTTAGAGCGAAATCACAAGCCCTAGTTACAATGATTAGGCCACAGGTTTATACAGGAAGAGCGAGGTTTGTTGAAGAGCATATAAGCCCTTTTAAGGAGCCCTGAAGGGCTAGTCTAGTAGTTCGTTCAAGGCCGAGCAATTTGTCAAGAGGAGCAAAGTACTATGCATAAGGAACAAGGTCTAAAATTATTGCCAAGAGATCCGAAAACTCTATGATTCGAGCTTCAAAACACTGTGTATATTGGTTTGTAACCGAATATCATTTTTGAGAATTAAAAGAAGCCTTGTAAAGCCAATGAGGGGATCTATTGATTATAAGAAAAGATCAAAACAGTTGTAGGGCTAATAGCATTGCTACAAGAGGAGACGAGTCTCCTACTGAGTTATGGGCATAAGTATGTTTCAAAAGGCTTGATTTGAAGTTTCAATCATTTGGAATGGGAGTCAAAAAGTTTTGAAATCAAATACATTGTTTAGAGGGATTAGAACTTAGCCACTGTCATCTTGTAGAGGGCTGAGACCCATACTATAGACCTGTGCATATAAAAAATCATAGAATGAATTACCTGGAGGTGCTTTAAGCCTATCTTGGAGGATTATCATCAAGCTACAATCACCTTGTTTAATTTGCAGACCTGTGGAGTGGCATATAAGACAAGAACTTGTGGAGTTGTAGGTTTGTTTGAAGGAACCGTAAAGAAAAGCAATTTTAGTCTCAAGGAAGGAAGAAGTCTACAAAGAACTTGTTTATCTTGCACTTATGGAAGAAGCTTTGAGGATCTTATCAAAAGAAAGGTAAGTATTGTTTCTCTCTTATATCTTCTGCTTGCAAGAAGGACAACAAATTCAATAGAAGACAAAGGTAAGTAATTTCTGAGGTATGTATATCATGGTTCATTTGTGAAAAGGTTAATGTCTTAGGATTTAGTTGTTTATATGATCCTAGGATTTGCAATATTATATATAGGGAATGAGAATAATACACTTGAAAAACCTCATTCAAAAATCCTATCTTATAGTGTCTAGGATTTATAAGAGTTTAAGTTATATGTCAATTCATGGCAAGAATGAAATGGAATAATGTCTAGGTTTTGCACTTGAAATTCTAGGAACCGAGATAATAATCTTGTACTTGCATACTTTTGATAGTGCTTGTCAAGAAAATTGTTGTAGGAAAATTTGCAGAAAGTAATGATTGGATTCACAAGGAGTATCCAAAGAAGGTTAAGAGGGAGTCCTTCAATAAATAACCATGCAAGGTTTGTAAGAGTAACTCTAGATATGTATAAAGTTTTGCAGCGAATGGATATGGTCATTCTTCATTTAAAATTTGCTTTACATTACTAACATTGCTATGTCTAGGATTTTGAACCATGAAGATTCTTGTTAGGGTGATTAATTATTAGATTGAATCTACCCTTATTATACTATATCTTGTCTTTTGATCATTGTTGTGAAACTGTAACCTTTAAGGTTCACTGTAAATCCCTAGCGTCTTGATGCTAAGCGTATGTCAATGTTAATAATGAAACCTTAGTTTACTTGGGGATTGTTGATAAAGTCTAGAACATATAACGAAATCCTATCCTTTTGAAGTTTAAGGTTATGATGATGTCGTGGTAAAAACCCTAGTCCTTTAGGTTTTGCTGTTAATGTCTAAATTTTATAATGAAACCCTAGACTTTTAGGGTTTAGTGAAGTAGGGTTTATAAACAAACCCCTTGTAATAGTTATAGTAAGATCCTAAGAATGAAAACCAAGGTGTATATTCTTCTATATCATCAAAACCCTAGCCTAGTCAAAATTACTATCTAATTTTGGATTTGATGTTTTCATGTAGGGTTTACATCATAAGAAAGAAATTGATATGAAACGCTAGAGATGAAATGCTGGTTTGCTAACTTAATTGTTTTAGTTTTTGAAATCTAGGGTTTGTAACAAAACCCTAGTAGAGATTGATATTCTAGGGCACGATAATGAAACCCTAGAAATGTATTGTTTTCGATTATTGATATGATTTAGTCTCGATGATGAAATCTAGGGTTTGCAACAAAGCCTAGTA
This sequence comes from Pinus taeda, assembly GCA_000404065.3. Classification (NCBI taxonomy): domain Eukaryota; kingdom Viridiplantae; phylum Streptophyta; class Pinopsida; order Pinales; family Pinaceae; genus Pinus; species Pinus taeda. Next base: position 157,547 of record APFE031662466.1, on the reverse strand, counting down.
GAGTTTCACAAAGCACATTGTTGAAAACTTATGATTATATTAATATTTTGATTAAGTTGTTGATATCTAAAGCTTTATGTCTTTAAGATGGAATCTAGGGTTTATGACAAAACCTTAACAAGATGTTGAAGTCTAGTGTATACAAGATATGACCTTTGTTAATTATGAACCTAAGTAGGTTTAGGTATTTAATGTCTAAAAGCTTGAATGTTTTGATGCTTCCATTGTAATGATATAGTTGACTTCATGCTTTTGTATATTTCTATTTGGTTGTACTTTCTATTAAAGTTTTGTAGGTACATAATCTTTAAGATGTGGAAGATGTTCATAATTGAAGAGGATAATAATGATGAGCATGATGAAGGAAGCTACAAGAATGATGATGATCAAGATGACCTTGATGCCATGAAAAAGAAATGAAGCTTTGAAACGTTGAAGTCTCTCCAATGTTATAAAGGAAGCTACTAAGTTGAAAGGGAGCTTGGTTAGGAGAAAAGGTATATCTCCTTAGTTAAGAGGGAGGGCATATTGAATACTTTGAAGAAAGAATGAAATCGGGGAATGAATGAAAGTACTACAAATAGATTTGCAAACAAAAATACTTGAGAGGTACTGAGGCTGTATTTGGTGCTATTGAAGAAGTGAAAGAAGAAGAAAGCTTCTGACAAGTTGTATTTGGATAACTTGATGATGATATAAGTAGCATTAGAATGATTAAGGACCCCAAAGGTTTGTGTTTACTTGTATATATACTTGAAAGTTTATTATTGATTGGGGTTGTGATTGTGTAGAATCTCTCTCTAAAAAGGTTGAATGTTTGAAGCATGCTTGTGTTGGTGGATAGATCTGGTTTAGTTGATAAGGAGAGATGAAGCATCTTGTGGTAACAAGATGCTTAGGAGGACATCTGGCCGACCTATGTGTTGATGCCAAGATATCGAAGTAGGGAGGGTGGCGTTGGTCATGGAGCTTCGACCTTCGATGCACACCTAGATCCCTGGGATGGTGTTAGAGCTTAAAATCCTGATGGTACCTAGAGTAGCTAAAGCTTGAGTACACCTTAGTCCCATCCGATTAGAGTACCCTGGTCACATATCTAATCTGTAGCACTGTGTGTGCTAGAACTCTTCATAGTTCATATCATTTTGATATCTTCCATGTACCTATATATGTATGTAATTACGAATACATCCCTAGTTAAGAGGGAGTGTTGAAGAATGTAACTAGTGCTGGTCATCATAATTGTATTTGTCAAAAGAAAATTTTATTGTTAAAGAAATTGACTTGTTAAAGCATGGGTTTCATGCTCGGGGTCAATGATTTATACGTCAAAGCCTCCATTGAAGGCTTCTAGAGTCATTGCCATTTTTATTAGACCCTTCTTGGGCTTTTGTATCATGTAAAAATAATTATTTTTGAGTCAAAAGAGTCATTTGTCACCTCCACACCAAGTCGGTCTTGTCCTCATGAAGTCGGCCTAGATTAGGGATATTTGACCCAACAGAAAGTCTATATATAAAGACAGTTCAACTCATTTTGAAGTACACACTTAACAAGTTCGATCTACAAGGAAAATAAGTAGAAAATAAGAGCGGAGTTGCTGGAGGAGGAAGAAAGAAGTTGAGAAGACTAAAATTGAGTTCTAACTTCTTGGTCATCTCTCTCTCACACGTGCGAAGTTTCAGGGTTGAAGCCAGAGTTGAAATTTTTGAACTTACTGCAATTCTGAAATTCTGTAGGTGGAGGCCAAAATTCTGGATTGAAGCTGCATCTAAGAAGCTGACACGGAGACAGTGTTGGGATCATCTATTGGAAGGAAGGAATGGCTTGGTGATTGGAGGAGGTCTTTGTCTAGGTCTAATAGGGTCTTGGAGTGTCTCATCTTGATTTACTAGTGGAAGAGTTAGACGAGGTTTTCTCCTAAATAGGGGTTTTGCCTGGGCTGAATGCCTACATCTTGTGTCCCTTGTTGTGATGTTCATTGTTTGGCATTTGTCTTGATGAAATGAACATAATAAATTAAAAGGAGAACTAATAAGAAGAAAAGAGCAGTCATAAGAAAATGTTAAACAATTAAAGTAAGAGAAATCTACCTAAATAATTTAATATATATGATGCCCTAGATTTTTCAACAACCTATCCAATATATATGTGTTCTAACATGATCTATTTTAGCATACAAGCCCCTCTAGTAATAAAATAATGTGCAACAAAAGGCCTGGTTCAGATGCCGACGTAGTAGCTTTTACAAAATTAACTTTATCTCCACAAATGCTAGCCAAAATGCTGACGTCATGCTTGCGTTGTGTAATATTCCTAAGGGGTAATCTAATAGTGATAAACAAAACAATAATAGCACAAGCAACACTAAATTTTACACAAATAATTAAACACCTAGTATTTCTCCAAAAACTGTGCCAAGCTGATCCATTTTATTATAAATCAAGGAAAGTACAATAAAAGCATGGAGTAGATGCACCTGGGCTTGCAAAAGCAAGCTAGACAAGTCCTAGGTGAAGAAAACAAATGCCTGAATGCTGGAACTGTCTCCCCCTCAATGTTTTGCATTGGCCATTGAAAATTGCACTGTTGGATGGGAAGAATCTGCTATTTGGCCCTCCTCGAGTGCTCAGAAAATTCTGAGAAACTAACCTCAGCCTCTCCTCAAATATTCCACCAAAACCCAGAAAGGGTTGGGCCTAATTCCGACCTCTGAAATTACCCCCCAATTTCCACGTGCTTGTCAACTAGCTGGGTAATTTGACCCACCTGGAATGACATTGCCCAATTCCTCCAAAATGATAGCAAATGCTAACAAAACTTCCCTCTGGATGCCTCCACAAGTTCCAACTTAGTTCATCCCCCAATTACCTATCCTCTTGGCTCCCATGTGTGGCACAGAAAATGCCTCTGCGCAGGTCTACGTAGTCCTTGAAGATGTGTCAATGCCACAACAAAAATCCCACAGAAATGTGCTCGACTAGCACTCCAAATCCTCAACAATAGATGGTCCAAGTCTCTCCCAAAAGCCCAACAAAAGTGCTGTTCCCGCAGGAAGTGCGTATTTCCCTACTGCATCCAGTCTGTTGTAATAATCCCACGAAATGCTTGAGCAAACACTTGGAACAACTCCCAAATAATGTAGATCTCCTTCTTGGGCTGGCACTTGAAGTCCATGTTGGCATTATGGCTAATGTGTTGTTCTTGATGGCAACCTACTTGATAAAAATGTCAACATTATGATAACAGGATGCTTATGCAGAGTGATACAGATGCTACAAGTGATATGGAAAAAAGGAATGATAACTTAAAGGCAGATGGACGGTAAAGGTAAATTTTGAGAAAGTATACGCAAGTCTTGAGAAGCAAGGTCACATATATACACAGGTATTGTGAAGAAAAGTCACGTACAAAATCCGCACCATGGTAATCTAGATACCAGGGGTCTTTACAATGGTATTGGCCCATAGTAATGGGTGTGAGAACGATTATTTGATCACGTCAAGGAATACCAACGACATGACTAAGGGATTGGCCTAAGGTATTGGCTAAGGCTAAAGCTATATAAGGAGATGGGGATCAAGGTGTTAGGTGTGCAAGTTATGGGTTATACAAGAGTAATTTGATCTGAAACAGGTGTGCACTAGGGAGCATGGAGATGGCTCAAATTTGATAGATCTGAAATGAATACATATTGCTTGATTTCTTTATGTTTTGGTAGATCTATGATGATGGTATGAAACTACATATAATGATGTGTGAATGTAACAGTATGTATGTCGAGATTTGGGTTTGACAGATGTTGTGTTATGCAACGAAAGTATAATTCAGTGATTTCAAATCAATATGAAAATTAGCCTCTGAATAATCGCGTACATACGCAGACCTGTCTCTGTAGGGTCCCGTTTATATTCTGCGAAATGTTTTTTAGTATGTGAAGATCTATACTCAAGTGTTGTGTATGGTAAGTTCGTACATATGCACGTATACAAACTAGTGTTTGAACTGATGATTGATGTTTACAGTTAATGATGTCTGGTTTATTTGTTGTTGTCTGTTGATGATGTCTCTGTCATGATGACTTGTGCTTGACAATGAGGATTGAGGTGATTTGGTTATATTGATAAGTTTTAATGGTATAAAAGTTTGACTGGGTGTGATTCAATGATCTATGTTCTATAGCTGGATCACTGATCTGTGATTGATTTAGTATATGATTGAGTGGTTGTTTCAGTAATACAGTGATTCAAATTTAGTTGTTAGTGATTTGAGATCTGTACGCAGGTATGATAAAGAGGAAGCATGTATATACGCGGGTCTGCTTCAGAGAAGTGGCATATACATTCTAATGTATGTTTGATCAGGGTTTGCAAGAATACCACTGTGTTTCTGTGATGATGAACAGTGTATGGTTTGGTATAATGGTTGTGCATTGGTATGATTTGATGGTTTATATCTGTTATTGATTGGTTTGATCTTGTTGCAATGGTTGGTTGAGAATTAGTGATTGGTTTGATGGTAATAAGTTGGTTCGGTGTTTAGTTTCAGAATTGTTACTTGATATTGGGCTTAATGTTGGAAGTTGGTCTAGTTTGAAAATATGTTGAAAAGTGGCCTACAAGTTTGATGTGTTGAGTCACATGGATCCAGTATGAAATATTGTGAAACGTGGTCCATAAGAGGTGTTGAGGATTGGGGTCTACAGTGAGGGAGTCAGAGCTTCTTTCTAGTGGTAGTTGGTAAATTTGTGCAGGGGGTAGGTGCTCCCTTCCGATAGGAGTTGGTAAACGAGATCAGGGGGTTGTAGCTCCCTTCCAGTGAGTGTTGGAGAACGAGAGAAGGTTGTAGCCTTCTGCAGGTGGCTGCCTACGTGCTAGTAAGAGTCTGTGCCAGTACAAGATTGTAAGATGTTTTCCTTTATGTTAGGCCAGGAGGTAACTCCTCAAATGAATTGTGGTTTTCCCTTAAGGCTGATCATAGATATATACATGGAAGGAGAGACTCTTGGGCTTCATCTCCCGGTGTCTCTTCATATTCCTATTCTCCTTATTTTCTATTTACACTATTTTATGTATATTCAGCCAATCCCAATGATTAGGTGTCAGCATTCCCCCCCTTAATTTGAAGGGATGTTGGTGAGCCCAATCATCGTTCTAAACCTTTCGAATTTTTCTCTTCCAAGCACTTTGGTGAAGATGTCTACAATCTGCTTAGTTGTGGAACAATGCCATAGATGGATTGTCTTGGCCTCAACATGATGTCGAATTAGATGGTATTTTGTATTGATGTGCTTCTTTCGATCATGGAACTTTGGGTTCTTGGCCAACTTTATTGCGTAAGTGTTGTTAATCATGAGTGGAGTTGAATGCACGTGTTTCACCTACAAATCTTCTAGAATTTTCCTGAGCCACACAATTTCCTTTGTTGCTTCAGCTGCTGCCAAATATTCTGCCTCTATTGTGGAATCTGATGGAACTGATTGTTTGCGTGATCTCTAGCAGACAACTACTAATCCAAGACTCGTAGCATAACCTAAAGTGGATACCCTAGTCCCTAGTTTCTTTATCTCCCTCGAAGTTTGAATCATAGTATCCAATCAAGCTGAAGTTGCCCACCTATGTATACTTAAGCCCAACATCTTGAGTTCCCTTCAAGTACTTTAGAACTTGTTTCGCAGCGGACTAATGTCCCTCACAAGGCTTTTGCATAAACCCGGTGAGGATTCCAACAACAAATGAAATGTTTGGTCTGGTAGTAGCCAGGTAGTTGAGATTGTGAAAATTCCTACACTAAAGGAACCCCTACTGCAACAAATCTGAATCTACTTCACCTACTTGATTTTTAATTTACATTCATCAAGTTATTCTTATGAATACTGAAGCAAATTACTTTTGCAGCCTACAGTAATTAAATATTTGATCTCATGAAACAAAAAATAGAGCAAAGAACAAGATACATATGACACACTTATTTTTGGACACAATAATCCCTGGAAAAACCCAATGGGGGGAAACCCGTGCAACAGTTCTAAGGGTTTATTATTATGTAGGAGAAATATCTGAATACAAATCTAGGATGCTCATCTAGCAATCCTTTACAGAGAAAATACTGGCGGAAAATCTGAGTGAGTTTTACCTCACTTCACTCGGCAGAATTCCGGCTGATCCGGCACAAGACTGGCTAACCTCGACTATTTCTGTGCTGGCCCTGCGTCAGCCTTTCAAGCTTTGCGTCAACTCTTTTGCTCTCTGCGTCAGCTATCCCGACAGTTCGGTTGTTCCCGACAGTTCCAGCTTCTGTGTGACAAAACTTTTTGCTCTGCGCTGGCCCTTCTGGCTCTGCTCAAGGGCTGCGTGGGCCCAACGTTAACTCTCCCCGCTACTGCACTGCCTCTCTACAAGCTCTGTCCACCTCTCAATCAGTATTCTTCGGAAAGTCCTCCTGGATTCTCTTTACCCCTCTGCTATTGAATGATCACTTAGTTCAAATTTCTCAGCTTCATAGCGCCAAAAATTGAACTCTAGATCAATTTGTTCTCTGTGTGTGTGCTTGCAAATGAACCCCAAGCCTCCATTTTATACTTTTCTTGTTGAGTATTTAACAATCGAGATTAAGTCTCTAATCAATGATTAAGGATTAAAACATGACTTGATCTGCCTTCTAGATCATTCTCATTGATATTTTGATTAATACCCATTAATATTATAATTTCCCTAAGTTTAGACTTAGGAAATCCATTAAAAATATTAATTATTTTAATAAAATACAATCTGAGTGGAATTTCACCAAACGGTTAATGGTTTCTTTAGAACTCATGTGCCTTAGCCTCTCCACCCATTTTCAAGGCTAGAGCACTTCCGATGCTACCAAAAACTAACATTCCCTCTTAGCGAGGAAAGTGCTCCAGCAACAATGTCCACTTGCATGCTGCTCTGTTTCTAAAGCACCTCTTTTCTGCACTGCTGCTGCCACCAACATTGTGCTATTGTTCTACTGTACTGTTGTCCATGACATTGCCACTGCCACTGCTGCATCTGTACTACAACTCCCTCTCAAATGTTGCATTTGCTATGTTGCTAGCACTACCACCGCTAACATTGCATCCGTACTGCAACTCAGTTGATGAGAGAAGTAACTGAAAACATCCAAAATTAGTTGAACTTAATCGTGTTCAACAAAATACAATGAATGTTGGAATCTGACTACTGCTAAATTTGATTCTTTGAATCTTATGCGCTATTGCTGACTTTTGCACTGTGTCAGCTGCACTACAACCAACCTTGCTCTGCGCTGATCAGTCTCTGGTCCCAAGCCATTACATCTGCCCTCCAAATACTCCACTGCATCATCTCACACTATTCCATCTTGCTATTGCTGAATCTTGGGCTCCCGTAGCAAAGGAATTGATCCAAGAGGTGGACTCCTCAAGGATCCTGCCCACATGTAGTCCTTCTAACTACAGCTCATTCTCCCCATCTCCCTCCTGGAGATGCGTGGGCACTCATGGCAAACTCATCCTCGTCGATCTTCGCTAAAGCAACGTTAGGATCATGTTTCTCATCCTTGTCCTTTTTCTTCAAAGGACACTGCGATGCATAGTGGCCCATCTCGCCACAACTAAAACATTTCACCTTCGAAATGTCCTTTCGGTTCAGCTTCCGCTGTCCCTTCGATGCTAGAGTTGCGTTCTCCTCCTCCTCCTTCGTCTTTGTGCCACTCCCATGATTGTCACGGAGGTTGACCTTCACTAGGTCCCTCCTTAACTCTTCCTGTTGAAGAGCCACTCACATCTCCTCCCATATAGGTAGTTTCTCTCTGCCCAATATGCTTTGGATGAAAACTTGCCATTCATCCGAGACTCCATTCAGGGCTATCCTCGCCATCGCGGTTGGCTGAGTGGACCCCACTGCAACAAGATGGTCTGTAGTGTCCTGAAGACGCTGAAGATAGAGGTTCACCTCTTCTCCTTTCTGCATCAAAGTTCGCTGCAACTTCTACTCCAAATACATCTTCCGCTATTCGAAAGAGCCTTCATATAGTGACAACAAGGCTTCCCACATCTCTCAGGCTGTATCCTTGCCCTGCAAGTGTGAGACCACATGATCTCGAACTCCATCGAGAATGAACCTCTTTGCCTTCCCTTGCTCGGCGTTGTATTTCTTCTTTTGATTGTTGTCAGCAGGAACAACTACGACACTTGTGACGTGGGCCTTGAGATCATATTCCTCCAGAACAACTAAGATTTTGGTCTTCCCTATGACATAGTTGGAAGCTCCTTCCAACCTTGTCCTAATCCTTGAGCCCATGCGATGCCAACTCACCCAACAATCGAATTGACTCGTCTAGTCACTGCTTAGCACTGATCAATTGCTCAACAAATGAGAAATTCGAACTTTTTGGTGGAAAGTTCTCTGAGGAGAAAATTCCGCTTCTATGTGTCTTCGTTCTTTTCTAGCGGATTTCTGCCCCAGCAGAAATTGTGCACTTCAAGCACTGCGCTGAGGCTCTGCGTCACTCCCTTTGCCTTTGTAAACTCATGAATTGGAAATCGTACCTCTCTATCGTCTTACTCAGAGAGAGATTTCCTTAGATTTGCTTCCTAGCAAGGATTTTACAATCCCTTCAAGGGTATTCAAATTGCTGCCAAGTGCAGCTTTCGGCCTTACTGCTCAGCACTGGATTTGCTCTTCCTGTTTCAAAATCAATGCTCTGATACCATGTGAAATTCCTACACTGAAGGAACCCCTACTGTAACAAATCTGAATCTACTTCACCTACTTGATTTTTAAATTACATTCATCAAGTTATTCTTCTGAACACTGAAGCAAATTACTTCTACAACCTACACTAATTAGATATTTGATCTCATGAAATAGAAAACAAAACAAGATACATAGGACACACTTATTTTTGGACACAATAGTTCCTGGAAAAACCCAATACGGGAAAATTGGTGCAACAATTTTGAGGGTTTAGAAATATCTGAATACAAATCTAGGATGTTTATCTAGCAATCCTTTACAGAGAAATACATGCGGAAAATCTGGGTGAGTTTTACTTCACTTCACCTGGTAGAATTTTGGCTGATCCATCACAAGACTGGCTAACCTCGGCTATTTCTGCGCTGGCCCTACGTAGGTCCTGCATCAACCTTCATGCTTTGCATCAGCGTTGCATCACCGCTTCCGCCCTCTGCGTCAACTATCCCGACTATTTCGATAGTTTCGGCTGTTCCCGACAGTTTCAACGTTTGCGTGACATGCAACTTTTGTGCTCTGCGCTGGCGCTTCTGGCTCTGCGTCAGCGCTGTGTGGGCACAGACTGGCCCAACGTCAGCTCTCCCAACTACTGCGCTGCCTCTCTGCAAGCTCTCTCCACCTCTCTGTCAGTATTCTCCAGAAATTCCTTCCCCTGGATTCTCTCTGCCCCTCTGCTGCTGAATGATCACTTAGTTCGAATTTCTCAGCTTCCTAGCCCCATAAATCGAACTCTAGATCAGTTTGTTCTCTGCGTGTGTTTTTCCAAATGAACCCCAAGCCTCCATTTTATACTTTTCTTGTTGAGTCTTCAACGACCGAGATTAAGTCTCTAATCAATGGTTAAGATTAAAACATGACTTGTTCTGCCTTCTAGATCATTCTCACCCATATTTTGATTAATACCTATTAATATTTTATTTTTCCTAAGTTTAGACTTAGGAACTCAATTAAAAATATTAATTATTTTAATAAAATACAATCTAGGTAGAATTTCACCAAACAATTTCTGGGTTTTTCAGAACTCATGTTACTTAGCCTCTCCACCATTTTTCAAGGCTAGAGCACTTTCGATGCTACCAAAAACTAACAGAGACTTCCTACAAGCTATCTATACTTTGTTGCATCCTCAAATTCTTTTCCTTTAGTGGATGTGAGCTTTAAGTTTTTTTTTCCATTGTAGTAGACAAAGGATTGCACTCAGCCATGCCAAACTTGTTTAACAGATCTCCAATGTACTTCTTCTGAGAGAGGAATATAAAATTCGGATGTTGAGTTACTTGAATACCAAGATAGTAGTGAACATACCCCAAGTCTATCATTTCAAAATCTTTCCTCAATTCCTTCTTTATGGATGCAATATAGCTCTCATTGTTCCTTGTCATCAAAAGATCATCTACATACACCACAAGATATACAACTATTTTGCCAATTTTCTTGACAAACAAAGTTGCATCATCAAGATCATAATGTTTGAAGTTGAGTTTCAGAAGATGCTCAATTAACTTCTCGTACCATGCTCGCGGTGCTTGCTTGAGGCCATACGAGGATTTTACAAGGTTGCATATTTTATGTTCTTGACCCTTCACAACAAATCTTTCTGGCTGGGATATAAAAACATTTTATTTCAGATCTCCATTCAGGAAAGCAATTTTTACATCTATTTGATGGACTTTCCAACCGTTCTAAGTTGCCAAGGCAAAGAGTGTCTAGATGGGAGCCCATTTTGTTGTGGGGGCAAATTTCTCCTCATAGTCGACCCCTTCATTTTGTGCAAAACCTTTTGCCCCAAGCTTGGCTTTATGCATGTCAAGTGAGTCATCAAATTTATACTTGTTCTTGTAGATGCAATTGTAACCTATTTGTTTGTTCCCCAATGGAGGATCAACCGACTTCCAAGTGCCATTCTTTATCAAAGCATCATACTCTTTTTGCATTGCTTGTTTCCATTGATGATTTGAAGCAGATTCTTTGAAGGAAGTTGGTTCAAAATATGAAGACAAATTCAGTTTACAATCATAAGAAACATCCATATCAACAGGTGAATCAAAATCGTCTACATCCCCTCCATTTTGCCCGGTTGAATTTCTTTTACCTGTCTTTCCAACCACATGAGGATGAACACTTTTAAGTGTCTTTGTCAGCCATTTTGGTGGACCTTTCTGAGATGGCTCAGGCTGCTTAGTGGATTGAGTCGAGGTTGAATCAAGATTTAGTCTCCCAATTTTGTCAATCACAACACTCAAAGTGTCATCAGTGGCTGGAGCTTCATGTGAGGGAAAGTGTGCTTCAGAAGAAGATTCCACAAATTGATCTATTATAGGAATCCCCCCTTCAAGATGTGGAATCTCATTATCAAATTCTTGAAAAGACTTAGCATGTACGAATCTATCCAAGCGATCAAGCTGCCGTGCAACAACATTTTCAGCCTTGGAGGATTCAAGAAATATCACATCTCTAGATACTACAAACTTCTTATTAACTTCATCATAGAGATAGTATGCTTTGGAGGTATTTGAATACCACAAGAAGATACACTTACGACTCCTTGCACCATGTTTGTTTCTTTGTTCCTTAGGTATCAAGGCATAGCAGGTGGAACCAAAGACCCTGAGATGCTTTACCGAAGGAATGTGTCCATACCACATTTCATAAGGAGTCTTGTTTCTAATAGCATTAGGTGGACACTTATTCTTTATATACACAACACATAGAACCACATCAGCCCAAAACATCAATTTTACATTCTTGAAAAACATCATGATGTTGGAAAATGTAACTATGTTTGGTCTTCAATAATGTACTTGAGTCATCTTGTAATGTACTTGTCAAAATAATAAAGAAAATAATAATTATTATTATTATTGTGACTTATTAAAGCATGGGTTTCATGCTTAGGTCACCATGTTCTAGGTCAAAGTCACCATTGAGGACTTCGAGGATTTATTCTGAGTCTATAGAGTCATTGTACATTTAAAGAGACCCTTCTTGGGCTTTTGAATCATGTAAAAAGGTTAAGTATTGAGTCAAATATAAATTATGTAACCTCCACACCATGTCGGCCTAAGAGAAGATCAAGTCGCCCTAAGGAGCCTATTCGACCCCACAAGAAGCCTATAAAAAGAAGCTCATCAAATTCATTTGGAGCATCATTCTCTCACACAAGTTCGAAATCTCTTGTAGCTGCGAAAAAGTGCGAAGTTCTCTTGTAGTTGGGAAAGAGTGCAAAGTCTGTTGCCGGGAAGCCGAAATGAATGCGAGTTTGGGGAAGTCTAAGGAGAAAGGAAAAATCGAAATTTTGGTGCCCCTCTCTCTGTTTTGTGGTCTGGATTGGGAGATCAAAGTCTCCTAAGGTTTGCTGTGGTCGGAAGTTACTACCTAGTGGAAGTTGCTGGAAGGGGTCGAAGATTTGGAAGGCTCACTTGGTGTGGAGGGAAAGTGTGGTCTTGGTCTAGGGTGAAGAGTCTCAAAGAACACTATTGAAAGGAAGAATTATCTTAATTGGGTTTTCCCCTCGAGGGGGGTTTTGCCGTGACATGTGCCTATATCTCGTGTCTCTTGTTTTGCGATCTTCATACACACATAATATGGTAATTGCTTGATGAAAGATAAATTAATAAAGAAGTAAAAGAAGCCAACAAACTCGCAAGTAATTATCAAGAAAGGAGAATCAAACCCTAATATAGCTACTTTGATTTTTCAACATGGAGTCAGAGCTAAGGTTAGGAAGAGTTGAAGATCACTTTGTTGGCATGGATTCTCCCTCTATAATGAACTACATAAGAATGGGTTTCAACACTACTGGAAGCTGGAGTAAGAAAGTCATATACTACTTGTTCAACAAGGTCAAGAGTCAAGGATTCTTGGCTGCTCTTACATGTTCTCTTATTGATGACTATGTTGTTAGAGGCCTGGGATCAACATCATTGAAACTGGATAATGGATCGAAGCTGCATTCTTTATGTTCCAGGTTTGAAAAAGAATTTGCTTTTTATTGTTTAGAAGATAAAATGGAAATAACTGTTTTGTTGATGGAAAAGTATTGGTTTGGGAAAAAGACTGTAGTATTGATAATGCTAGGGTAATTGGAGTTCGTGAAACTAGTTCTAAAGAGATATTAGAGCTCGTCCTTTCCGATATGTGTGGGCCCATGTCTGATAAATCACTTGGAGGTCATCTCTACTATACATTCATTGATGACCATTCTATAAAGACATGGCTCTACCTCCTCATGACAAAGATGAAGTATTTGACAAGTTTAAGGAGTTAAGGGTTGAAGTGGAAACCCTAACGAAAAGAAGATAAAAACTTTGAGTTCTACCAATGGTGGGAAATACAATCTAAGGAATTGATTGCATATTGTAAGGAAGTTGATATTAAGAGGGAGCTCATTGTTCCCTATTATCCCCAACAAAATAGATTGGCCGAAAGGAAGAATAGGTCAATTGAAGAAGGCATTCGAACTATGCTCCCTGATCAAGATCTACCTAAGTTCTTATGGGAAGAAGCAGAGATGACAACTGTATACATTCAAAATAGGAGTCTTGATAATACAACACCCGAAGAAGTATTCACAGGAAAGTAGCCGAGTGTGGATAACCTCCGAATCTTTGGAAGTCCAACATATATTCATGTTCCGTAAGACATCTGCTATATTCTCAAGAAGTATGAAGGGGAACCTCTCAAGACAGGTAGGTCAAGGAACAAAGGTATGCTTTAAATACATTGACTTCTTTATAATGAAGGGGTTATTCATTTGATAATCTAGTAATAACATTCTTATGTCTAGCTATATTGAGTCATAGTGATTCTTGCTTTGGGTGATTCATCACTTGATAAATGTACCCACCTCACTCATATTCTTCATTGATTATGTAGAACCCTAGACAGGTTTTGGAAAACCCTAACTGAAGGGTATGCTAATGTGAATGTATGGAACCCTAAGCTAATTAGGGATAATGTGAAATGTCGTTTGAAGTTTTTGTTGATGATGTCGTGTTTAGGATTCTTGTATGATCAGGAAAACCTTTCTTAGGGTTAAATGATAAGAACCTTTAAAGCTTTGGTTATGTTGGGTTTGCTATGTTTCTAGATTGACACTGTAGCTCATTAGGGTTTGGTGGAATGTGTGAGAAAGACCCTTATATTATCGTAGAAATGATTTCCTTGGTATGTGTGTGTTTGTCTGATCAAACCCTAGTCTAATCAAGTTTGAATGTCCAACTCTTATTTGATATTTTTGTGAAGTTGGATTCGATTAACAGATGATGTGAAATATATTTGCATGACGACGAAATCTAGGCATATATGTCCTTTTGGTTGAAACCCTAGATTGATCTAGGTCAGATGTATTATTGTTGTTGGACATATGATATGCTTATGAATGATTGTGAATTCCTAGATATATGTGTTGACCTAGTTATTGATGGTCATAAGTCTTAGGATTTAAGGTAAATTCTTGTCTATGATTTTAGGATGATGATATTTGGAAATCTAGGGTTTTATAGCTAAACCCTAGTGAAGTTAAATTGTCTAGTATGTTGATATAAAAATCTGAAATCTATTAAATGATTGTTATGAAAATCTAGTATTTTGCAGTTAAATCCTATTTGTAACATTATCTAGTATGTGTAATGTAACAAACTGAGATATATGATTGTTGAGATTATAGAACTCTAGGGTTTTGGAATTGAACCTTAGTCAAAGTAAAATCTATGAAATATGATGATTTGAGATTTGTGTAAGATTGTTGAAATTGTGAAAATGGAATTATAAGGTTTTTGAGTTAAACCTTAGTCGAAGTAGAAATCTTTGATCTATGATAATTTGAGATTTGTGAAAGAGTGTTGAAATTTGAGTTTTGGATGGATTTGATGATTGATAAAAAATCTAGGGTTTGCAACTAACTCTAGTGGAAGTTGGTCAGGTTAGTGACTAAGCTGTGATTGACTTTGATTGATTCTTTTGTATGACATCTAGGATTTTTATGAATCCCTAGTGAGAAGTCTAACATATGAATTTTGAAAGGTTGTTGGATGCTTTATATTTGTCTGAATTGTTTCTAGGGTTTGCTATATGTAGTAGTAAGGTATGTCATACCTTTGGAAGTAACATTGAAACCCTAGATGGAATGAAAGTTGTTATGAAGAAGTCTAGGGTTTGTGACTAAGTCCCTAGCAAGATAATGAATAGTATATGTCTCTTGTTTGTAAATTAAGTCTAGGTATCTGATATGTATAAAGTTGAAATGCTTCCGTGATTTTAAAATGGCTAACATCATGCTTCTATAGATTTGGTTGTACTCGCTATCTAAGTTGTACATGTACACAATCTTCAATTTGGTGAAGATGCTCGTTGTAAGCATGATGAGGATGATAGTAAGTCTGATGAAATGGTTGGAAGGCACGAAAGATTCTCCGATGACGAAAAGAAGACATATAACTCCCTAAGTTAAGAAGGAGTTTGGATGAAATGTCCCTTGGCTAAGAGGGAGCTTAAATGGGAGAATCTCCCTAGGATAAGAGAATGATTGAGAATATTCCTTGTATAGGAATGATTAGATCCTCTCTATATAAGAGGGAGTGACAAATATGATTCTTTGCTTCATGTGTCATGCACTAGAACAGAACTAACAACCGTAAATTTTAGTGAAGCCCATGAGTAGGAGAAGGAAATTGGTGAATGTAGTTTTAGGTGCTGCTGAAAGAAGGAACACAAGATCCGATTGAAGAATATGTTGCTCCATATGGAGTAGGAAGAATAATGTATGATTGAGGAATCTTCTATTAAAGATTCGATTGATAGCCCTACTATGGAAAGTTGAGGCAACATCTGGTGTTTGGAAAACCCCAAAGGATTGTTTTTGATTATGTACATGTGAAAATATTATTGATTAGGGGTTGTGTTTGTACAGGTGAATCTCTCGAATGTTTTGATAACATGCTGGTTACCAATCAGTTTGATTGGGAGAGATTGGTCATCCTTGATGTACTGGATCAAGGGGTGTTAAGGCTTTGTGAGTGAGGCATTGCCTGGGAAGCATCTGGCCGACGCTTTGTGTTGATGTCTGGGTCTCGAAGTTGGAAAGGTGGTGTTGGTTATTGAGCTCTGTTTTGGATACACACCTAGATATTTGGGTTGACGGTTAGCAAGTAAGCCCGATGGTACCTAGAGGAGCTGAAAGCTTGAGTCCATCTTAGTCTCACCTGGATAGATTACCTTGGTCAGGAATCTAGTCCATGACATTGCGGTGCCTAAACTGTTGAGTGATTGTTTGGATAGATTGCCTTGGTCAAGAATCTAGTCTATGGCATTGGAGTGCCTAAAGTTCTTCATGGTTCATATAGTTTGAGATCTTTCATTGTATTTGTACATTATGAATACCTCCCTAGTTAAGAGGGAGTGTTGGAAAATGTAACTATGTTCGGTAACCAATAATGTACTTGAGTCATCATGTAATGTACTTGTCAAAAGAATAAAGAAAAGAATTATTATTATTATTATTATTGTGACTTGTTAAAGCATGGGTTTCATGCTTGGGTCACCATGTTCTAGGTCAAAGTCCCCATTGAGCACTTCTAGGATTTATTTTGAGTCTATAGAGTCATTGTACATTTAAATACACCCTTATTGGGCTTTTGAATCATGTAAAATGGTTAAGTATTGAGTCAAATATGAATTATGTAATCTCTACACCATGTCGGCGTAAGGACCCTATTCGACCCCACAAGAGGCCTATAAAAAGAAGTTCATCGAATTCATTTGGAGCATCATTCTCTCACACAAGTTCGAAATCTATTGTAGCTGGGAAAAAGTGCGAAGTTCTCTTGTAGCTGGGAAAGCGTGCAAAGTCTGTTGTCGGGAAGCCGAAATGAATGCAAGTTTGGGGAAGTGTAAGGAGAAAGGAAAAATCAAAATTTTGATGTCTCTCTCTCTTTGTTTCGTGGTTTGGATTGAGAGATCAAAGTCTCCTAAGTTTTGCTATTGCTTGAAGCTGTTGCCTAGTCGAAGTTGCTGGAAGGGGTTGAAGATCTGGGAGGCTGACTTGGTGTGGAGGGAAAGTGTGGTCTTGGTCTAGGGTGCAGAGTCTCAAAGAATAGTATTGAAAGGAAGAATTATCTTGATTGGGTTTTCCCCTCGAGAGAGGTTTTTCTTTGGCATGTGCGTATATCTTGTGTCTCTTGTTTTGTTATCTTCATACACACATAATATGGTAATTGCTTGATCAAAGATAAAATAATAAAGAAGTAAAAGAAGCCAACACAGTCGCAAGTAATTATCAAGAAAGGGGAATCAAACCCTAATATAACTACTTTGATTTTCCAACACATGGAACGTACCATATTTAATATTGCCCTGTTCATTCTTTCAACTACTCTGTTCTGTTGGTGATTATAAGGTACATTTGTTTGATGTTTAATCCCATGCCGATGAAGATAGTTTTCAAATTCATTTGAAGTGTATTGTTTTCCATTATCAGTGCGAATAGAATCAATATTAGATTGTGTATCATTTTCAATCCATGAATGAAAGTTCTTGTATGTTTGAAAAGCATCAAACTTGCTTTTCAATAAAGAAACCCAACAATTTCTGGTGTAGTCATCAATAAATGTCATCGTATATTTATTTCCATTTGCAGAAGGAACAAGAATTGGGCCACATAAGTTTGAATGAATAAGTTCAATTTTTTTATGTGCTTTGGAATGTGAATCATGAATAGATTGTTTGCTGTGCTTTCCTAAGATACAAACATCACATTGCTTAAGTTTCTTAGGAATTGTAGGCAAACTAGTAACAGCACTTTTCTTCAACATACGAAGGCTATCATAATTCAAGTGTGCAAGTCTAGCATGCCATAAAAGACTTGATGAAAATGTGCCTTCATCATAATGAGAACTGTATGAGAAGCTCTATGCGCAAGCAAAGGTTCCTTGCAGCTTCAGAAGTCTTTCTTCTTCTATCCCCGTCATGACAAGTGAGCGATCTAATGCTTTTCTGACCTCAACCTTGTCATCAAAGATATGGATGGAGTGTCCTTGTTGGCGGATGTGGGCCAAAGACAACAAGTTTCTCCTTAGCTCCGGGAGATATAGAACATCATGTAGAAGAAAGTCTGGAAGACCAGGTAGTTTGAGCCTGATGGTGGCAAGCCCTGATGGCTTGAGTTTTGACTTGTCTACAAAGTATACTGCTCCATCAATATTGTCAGTGAATTCTTCAAAAAAATCGCTCCTAAAAGTCATGTGGCAAGTTGCTCTTGAATCAAGCAACCAATCATTTTTCTAAGAAGTAAGTGAAGCATCAAACAAGTCTTTAATTACTCCAATATTACAATGTGCCACAACATAGCGAGCGGATTCGGGTGCTTTACCTTTCCCTTCGTCATTAGTTTTACCTTTAGCTTCATTTCTTTTCTGCTTAATTCTGTCCCAAGGCAACTTACATGTGGATTCATCATGTCCATCTCTATTGCAACGTATGCAATGTATATCCGACTTTTCTCCTTGGAACTGTTTGCCCCTCGCCTCTAAAATTCCTTCTTCCTCTACCTCTTCGGCCACCTCTTCCTCTAGAATAATCTCGTGCATGATTCTTCTCTCTATGTGCAAGACACAACTTTTTCAGAAGACTAAGGAGTTGCCTTCTTCCCAAAAGCCTTCTCTCTCAGCAAACTTCTTCACAAGGGAGTCAAAGGTAATCTCCTTAAGGTTTTCACTTGCTTGCAATGACTCAAGATAACTTGAATAAGTGGGATATAGTGCCTTGACATAAGCTATGAGAGGAATGTCTATTTGAACACCAGTGGTTTTTATGTCATGCATAATGGATCTAACTTCTAATGCTGAAGCAAGAGGGTCATCATTTTTCAATTCAAGATTGAACAATTTAATCATCAATTGGACAACTTCAAGTTCAGAGTGTGAGTTATATAGTTCCTTCAACTTCTGTAAGGCTTCAAAAGCATTTGAAAATGGTGAAATATGGCGACTGACCTCTTCATTTATAGATGCTACAATCAAGGCATATGCCTTGCTGTTCTTATTTTTCTAAATGGCAATCTCCTTATATGAGGTGGGCTTTGCAGGTTCATTATCTCCTTCTCCTTCACAAACTCATTTCCACAACTCATTGAAAATGAGAGTGTGTTTTATCTTTCATGACCATTCAGGATAGTTCTCTTTTCTAGAGAGAACTACTCCAACAATTGATATCAATGAATGCATTAAAAATATGTGTACTGTGTAAAATGTACTCTGCAGGCAATATATATAAAAAATTGCACTTCTGGTGGTAATATGTGTAAAAAAAATGCACTCTGATATATTAAAACAAAGGTATTTTTTTGTGGAGGGTTATATGGGGGAGGTGGTTTATGGGGGAGGGTTATATTGGGAAGGGAGTATATGGGGAAGGGTTTATATGATGGAGGAGTTGTATGCCGGGGTTATATGGGAGTGGGGTGTATATGTGGGGGAGGTATTAACAAGATAGCGTGGATGTGATATAACTGTCGAGCCAACACAATACCATACTACCATTCTGCGATGATATGATTGTGATACCACAATATAACAATGATACAATAACGGTGATACAATACCATAATACATTCAAAGGACATAAGGTGGACAACGTGGTTGCGGTGGAGGAGTCAACGTATTGGAAAGCGTGGTTGCAGTGGAGGACTCAGCGTATTGGAAAGCGTGGTTATGGTGGAGAGGAGTCTATGTATGATACCAATGATGGTTGCAATGTTATACAAAGAGTCAACCAGTGATACCATTCAACATATGCCAAAAGAGCGGTATAGTGGTATGACGAGGCAGTTTACGGGGCCATGATGGGTGGTTGTAGTGGTATGGTGGGCGGTATGCGGACACCATATAACGATATACGCAGACAACAATTCAATGTATAACCTCCAACGATTCAATGTAACCAAGATATATATTAATGCAGCGGTATGAAAAGATCAACGCAATGCTATTGGGAGGAGGTATGCCATATGGCGTAGCAGAGATATGGAGGCGGTATGGGAGGAATGGTATTAGCTCTGATATTACTTACAGTGTTCCACTGTGAAGCGGTGTGGGGGGTATGAAACATTCAATGCTAAAACACAATGCTAGGGTATATAACATTCAATGCTGAAACACAACGGGAGGCAACCAACGTATACCATTCAATGCTTCACAACACAGTCATGCCAATGATGCAATGCACAATAAAAATCAGGAGTTGACATACCATTCACCTTGATATATCGACGAGCTTGACGACATTCTTGCAGAGGATAATTAGAATATCAACAGATATAGCAGACATCGCCTCTGGCTCCAATGCACTAACCCAAAGAGTGAATATGCTGTCAGAAATTCAACGTTCAACCAAATGCACGGACTTGGAATTAACACAATTAGATAGAATGCAAAGGGACAAAGGATAATGGCAAAGATTAGCAGATATGACAGACTGCAAAAAATGACAGAAGGGAGTTACAAGGGCAAAAAGGGAGCCAAAAATAGTCGCTGGGACCTGAGATCTGATACCATGTCAAGCCATAACATAACTCAAATGAATTATGTTTTTCCATTAAGGTTGATCATAGATATATACATGGATGGAGAGACTCTTGGGCTTCATCTCCTAGTGTCTCTTGATATTCCTATTCTCCTTATTTTCTATTTACACTAATTTACATATATTCACCCAATCCCAATGATTAGGTGTAAACACTTTATTATAAAAGAAGAAGACAGAGACGACGACAACCTTGGTTTTCTCCCACATTGGGTTTCCACCTAAAAATCCTGGTGTCTTCATGTGTTGTTGTTTACCTTATGTGTGATGATTTATTCTGCTCTTTATTGCATACTTATGTTTGATGAAATTAATAATGCATTGGTTAAAGATAAAGATTTGATGAAACTCATGAAGAATTGATTAACTAGATATATGCGGTTGTCTTTCACTGAAGTCATGTACATACGCTGGTTGCTTAAATAACAATAGCGTACATAATTCAGAATAAGAAATTGAAGAGTTGAAGTGAGTTTAAAACACTGATTCACCCCCCCTATCCCCTCTCAAAATAACAATAGCGTACATAAGTTAGAATAAGAAATTGAATAGTTGAATTGAGTTTAAACATTGATTCACCCCCCATCCCCTCTGAATATTTTTCCCAACAGTTGGTATCAAAGAAGGTCACTCCAATAGAAGAAGAAAGAATGGGAAAGAAGCAAAAGAAGAAGGCAGCTCAAAGGAAGAAGTTAGTCCAAGAAAATTGTGAAAGTGATACGTCAGATGAAGTGACGATTATTGATGTCAGCAAATATTCAGCTACAGGAACACCTCGTTTTCTGGTGATTAAGAATGAAGAAGCTAGTGAAGATAGTGATGAAGAATCACCAGATTACGCATTTCCCATTTTATGTAGTGATGATGATAATGAATCAATTGATATTGCCCTCTTAGGTAAAAGTGAAGAAAGTCAATATGCATTAAAATCAAATTAAAAAATGATGGCCCTAGAAGTAGAAATTGAAAGCCTTACAGATGAAAAGAGAGAGCAACAAAAGTTACTTCAACAATTTGATGTAAAGGAGAGTTCCTACAAAGAAGACGTTGCCACATTAAAAGCCCAACTGAAAAAGGAGGGAAAATTGAAGAAGGAATGAAGAAGCAGTATGCAGTAAAGGAAGATCAATGTCAAAGACTAGAGGGTGAACTCAAAATTTTTTTTTCTCAGCTATAGGAGGCAATGAAAACTGATGTAGCAATTAAAGAACTTAGAGAAAGAACCAATTATTGTGCAAGACTAGAAGCAGAAAACATCTCTCGCAAATCAGATCTTGAAAAGTCAAATAAGCGAAATGAAGAGCTACTTCAAGTATTTGAAGAACAAGCGAATGAGCTGAAGGAAGAGATTATCAAATTAAGGGAGCAAGTGGAAGAAGGAAGAAAGGTTGAAGAAGGGATGAGAAAGTAGTATTAGGAAAAGGAAGAACAATACCAAACGCTGGAGGTCGAGGTAAACATTCTAAAAGACAAATTAGAAGAAAATGATAACAATTTGAGATTTCAAGATAGTACTAAGATTTTGGATAACATTCTTAGTAGTCAAAGGTCTCCCTCCATTATATCTGGTCTTGGTTTCCATGAAACTGTAAAAGGAGAATCTATTCTATAGGCTCATGCAAGGAACTTGAAGGATAAAGAGATAAGAAGTCAACTAGATCAACATCCAAGGAAAATGAATTTTTAAAGGAAACCATTTGCTCCCAATAATAGAAATATCAATAAATTCTCTCCTTTGATAAATGATGTTGAATGCTTTACATGTCATAACTATGGACACATTGCAACAAATTGCAGAAGTAGATTTCGATCTCAAGCAAATAGCAACTTCATATGAAGATCATCAACTCACAGGTACTCAAGTTTCTTTATGGGATATTACTTTGCTTGCAACATATTTGGTCACAAAACTATTGATTGCAATAGGAGGAATATGAAACAGAAGTATTATAATTCCTCTACTCCCTTTTCTGGTCATATAAGATGTTATACTTGTAACAAGTTTGGGCATGTAGCAAAAGAATGCAGGAATAAATCATTGGATCTCCACAAATAACAAAGCAAACAACCAGATAAGAATATTAGTACCAAAGCACCATAGAAAGATGGATCCACCGACACTTATCATAATAAGCAGAAAGAAGAAGAACAAATAAGGTGTGGCCTAGCTCTTTGTTCATTTTGAAGATGAAGATGAATGTACATAGACAACGGGTGCTCTCATCACATGACTGGAGATAAGGACAAGTTTGAGTTTCTCAAGAAAAGAAAAGATGATAAGGTGATTCTTGGAAATAGTGCTGCAACAGAAGTTATGGGAAAAGGTAGAATCAAACTTGAAAAGTATGCAAAAGCAGTTGATGCATAAGTAGTCCAAGGGCTAAAGCTGAATATTCTAAGTGTAGGTAAAACAACTGACAAAGGACATATAATTGTATTTACATCAACTAAATGTAAAGTTATAGATGAAGAAACTGGAAAGGTTATAGCAAGAGGATACAAGAATCTAGAAAAATTATATTCACTAGTAGAGAAGAATTTAGGCAGAAATAAGAGGTATAATTCCTCTCCTGCTTTAGACTTAGAGTAAAAGAAGATGGTCCCCACTACAGTCTATTTTGCTTAATGTTTTCTTCTAACAGTGACTGCAAAAGTGAATGTGAGGGATATAACCTCATGGAAAGCAGGTGGTGATTATCAGGTCCACAAGATCACTGATGTATGATCTCAGGGGAAGCTATGCATATGTAGATGATGATTCCCTTTGCTTTTTTGATATTTTGATAATGGTTATATTACTGACACTGCATTTGATGAAGTTACAATGAATAGGAACAAACATGTCATGTTCAGGGGGAGATTTAGTTATGAAAAATCAATAGTTTACTTTTTGTATCCGGATTACATGAAGGACAGTTTCGTGCATACGCGAGTTTTGATCTAGATAGTCGTGTATGTTTCTTTGAGATGAAGAAACAATGGGACAGACTGAAGGGAGCTCCTGATATGCTTCAATCAATTATTATTGGCTTTCTGGTTCTGACAGTGATTTGTTGCAAACTGTTGGTGATACCTTATGGTGCTTAGGAATGATGTTGTTTCATGATGAGTTTATAAGTAGTTGCAAAATCCTATATTACTGCTGTTGAAAAAGATTATTGATGCATTTGCTGATTAATGAGATGGATATAATATCAGAAGAGTTGACACAGGTTCAGGGGGAGCATTTGCTATGCTTCTAATGATCCATTGTTGACATTATGGTTTCTTGAACACTGCTTTCTAAATGATGGTGTTTATGATGAATTCATGGTTTGTTCACTGGTTGTTGGCATTGATGATGCTGCTGCCATTATGTCAATAAGTCATGGATGATGCTTGAGTTGCACTTCGTGAAGTTGTTAATCCTACTTGATACACTTGATGAAGAGGATGTGTATGCTATGGTTGTTGGTTGATGATGATGAGTTTATGATTCACTCACAGTTTGTTGACATTTGTATGCTGCTGTCATTATGTCACCAATGATTCATGGGTAGCATGTGGTGAAGTTATGGATGATGCTTATATGTTGCTTGAACTACACGTGAAAAGTTGTTGTCAAACATTGATATGAAAGATACATATGTTATGTTCATTGAAGATGTTGATTGATGGTGCTGCTGCTTAGTTCTATCTCTTATGATGCTGAAGGTACTCTTGGTTCTCACATATGTTGTTGATGGATGGAAATAATATGTATATGTTGCTTATGGTGTTGTGAGACAAGAAATTGATATGTCTTTGGTACTTGAGCATTGTGGCTGTTCCTACAAATGGAAAGAGCATGTTGACCTTAATGATATGAGGTCAAGGGGATGAGTTGTTGACAGAACTTTATTGCATGGATAATGTTGGAAAGATTGATGCTACATTGCCTTATCTTACATGGCTTCTTGATAATGAGGATGTTCATGTTGATTCTATGTTGCTGCGATCAAATATTCATGTTGCAGGTTCCTATGTGGTGTATGATGGCTGCGGATAACTATCATGATCTTGCTACCTCATTGTTGAGGTCCTTGTCTGGTTATAAGTGTCATATCTATCTCTTGATGTAAAGGTCATGAAACAAACCCATGTTGTAGTCATTGTAAAATTCTATCATATATGGGCTATTGGGGTCAAGTCATTCATGTATGTAATCCCATTTTGGTATATTGATGTAAACTTTGGGTCAAAAATGTAAACCCAATATGTTGGGTATTTGATGTGATAATGAGTCATTGGTAATAAGAAAGGTCATTTTCGGTTGAGTCATAAAGTCTTGCACGTTATTGAATATCTTCAGAAGGTTCAACATATGCTCAGGGGGAGTATGGTTAGTATGCAGTTTTCATATTCAGCAGATCATACCTATAGCGATTCTCTCTACAAAGGGGGGAGAGAAGCCTTTATTCAACATTGGTTAGCCCTTTTCCCACGATGTCAAAGGGGGAGAGAAGCTTGGTGTTTGGAGAGGAATGCTTGGAGAAACTTCGTAAGAAGTCTTGGTATTTGTAGGTGTTTACAGGTGGTGACCAAACACCAAAGTGGTTCCCATCAAGTCCAAAGGGAGAGATTGTTGCCATTATGGCTAATGTGTTGTCCTTGATGGAAATGCACTTGATAGAGATGTCAACATTTTGATAACTTGATGTTTATGCAGAGTGACACAAATGCTACAAGTGATATGGATGACAGACTGACAGTTCAAAGAGAGATGGATGGTAAAGGTAAAGTTTGAGAAAGTATATATGGGTCCTGAGAAGCAAGGTACATACGTAGGTATTGTTAAGAAAAGTCGCGTGCAGACTTTGAACCATGGTAATCTGGGTAACGGGGGTATTTACCATGGTATTGGCCCATAGTAATGGGTGAGACAACGATTATTTGATCCTGTCAAGGAATACCAACAACATTATTAAGGTATTGGCCTAGGGTATTGGCTAAGGCTAAAGTTGTATAAGGAGATGGAGATCAAGGTGTTAGGTGTGCAAGTTATGGGTTATACAAGAGTAATCTGAGCTAAAACAGGTGCGCACCAGGGAGCATGGAGATGGCTCAGATCTGATAGATCTGAAATGAATACATATTGCTTGATTTGTTTATGTTTTGATAGGTCTATGATGATGGTATGAAACTACATATAATGATGTGTGACTGTAACAATATGTATGCCGAGATTTGGGTTTGACAGATGTGTTATGCAACGAAAGTATAGTCCAATGATTTCAGATATATATGTAGATTTGCCTCTAAATAATTGTGTACATATGCAGATCTGCCTCTGTAGGGTCGCGTATATATTTTGCGATTTTTTTTAGTATGTGAAGATCTGTACACAAGTGTTGTGTATGGTAAGTGTGTACATACACATATATGCCTTGTGGAAGTCGCGTATACAAACTAGGGTTTGAACTGATGATTGATGCTTACAGTTAATGATGTCTGGCTTATTTGCTGTTGTCTGTTGATGATGTCTCTATCATGATGATGACGGGACATCACACGTTGCCTTCCTTTGGGCTGATGTTGAGGCATTTTGGTGCCATGACAATTGTAGAAGGCCTCTCAAATCAAGATCTAAGGGTTGACCCCTGTTTTTTAGTGCAAATCATCTTGTGGCCCCCAAATGTGGGTTTGGGGCACAAAACTGGGTCTATCCAAGTGATAAAATATTTTTATTTGCTCCAATGTTGAGGGCACTGAAGATGGTGCTAGCCCTTCCATGTCTCAAGGCATGAGACCAAACCTCATTTGGGCCCTGGATCAATTGCCAAACCATATATATATGCTAAGTCGGCTAAGGGCATATTGGTCCAATTGCATCATGCCATTAAGGAAAATTGCAAAAGTTGTGGTTGTTGGAGATGCCCATGGTTATGAATGATGCTTTACAATTGTCTCGAATCCCATGGCTCTCAATGCATCACCTGTGGGTGTCGATATGTCCCTCTAGAGTACTTGGACCCCAGTTAAGTTTCCCATACCTATAGATGGATCGATCTACCAATTACACACAATATCCAACGCTGCAAATCTCATGATCAGGTACATTAATCATTAGTGCATCTAAGTGAACCAAACTTGAAAGAAATGGGCATAATAACAGTTCATATGTGGCTTCTCTTCCACAATTTGGGCCTTAGTCACGTAATGGTGTTACCTCCCTTGGTAGGAGTGGTTAATAGATGACCTTATGAGGTGTTCCCAACCCCCAAGGGGAAGTGACATGTCCTTGGTCCACGTTTCAATTGATAGGTGCCATATAAATAATGATGGAACACATGTAGAAAAGAACACCATGGTCAAGTGTGATGGTCAAAGAGACCAATTATGATAGAATGCCTCATGTTGTGTGTATAGATGTGAGGAAGGAGCAATTGTGTATGCATGAGTTACCTCGACCTTTGTTTTTCCACCCGTCTATATTTCCTTAATACTTTTTCTTGATTTTTTTCCTTGTATTAATACTCATAATTCGAGGAATGAGAGCTTGCCTTGTATGGTGTATAATAGTTATTACCTTGTTTAGGATGGGGCAGTTCATTGCCCATTAGGCATTGGGATGTGCAAGGGTTGCTTGTCTTTTATGAGATAGGGCAACATTGGCACAAGAGCCGAGTGATGGCCATATGATAGAGGTAGAGCTCATGCTTGACCTTTGCCCACGTGCTAATATATAAGTCCCGACCATCTTTTGCATTTTGATTTTTCTTTTGTTTTTCTTGTGGCCATCATATGCTCTTTTCTTTTCGTTTCGCTGCATCAACCTCCTAGGGTGCATTTCTAGGACTTACCCAAGGTATGAGGATGTTGCGATGTCAAATCCTGATGAACCAATGGTCAGTTGACCCGAAGAAGGGAGGTGGAATAAGGGATCATAATTTAAGTTGGAAAGTAGTTAGTATGGAAAAGGGATAGATGGAGCACGCTATCTCAATCATGCCTTACCAAGAAGTGCCCTTTCCTAAAGCCATGGGCCATTAGAGGCGGTCCCACTGGACTATGATTGAAAATTATCCACTTATTTAGGGTGAGGGAACAAGACTATGACCAAGACCCTTCTTCCCTCCAAGTCACCTTAGAATCCATGTCAAAATGCCCAAATACAAATAAGCATCAACACTTGATTGCATAATGAATAAAGTATCTTTTGATCAGAAGCCCACCTTCCAACATGTGCTCTTGACAAAAGGGTGAGGAAACATATGACTAATGTAGATGACAAAGATATGGATGGCATGTCGCATCGACAACAAAGTGGCTCTTAGGGGCTGTTGGTTGCTGGTTGGAAGACATGAATAGGAGAAAAGTTTCTACTAGGATTCACCCATTTTTGGTGGGTAACAAGTGCATGGAGGATTTGGTGTTTGTGTTGATGGAAGTGTTTATGACATAGGATTTGAGGATTGATCCTCAGATGGACGTGTGGACTTGAATGCTAGCACTAGAGTTGTCTTGGCATGTACCTATGTGATGCAATATGGCTAGGGTTTCAAAATTCCAAGGAAGATATGTATGTATGTATGTATGTGTGTATATGTATATGGCAATTGGGGTTATCTTGGGTGGTTGGGAGGAGTGATTGTTGTCCTCCCCACCCGGGTTCAATTCCCACAAGTGACATGTTGAGTTGATATTGAATATATTGTTGGAATGGCTATGAGCCTTGTTCTTGTATGTCCTTGAGCCACAAATAATATTTTGCTCTTGCCTATGGGCTAGAGGGTGGGATACATTGTTACATGGAATATCTCCAAATATTATGTACTTGCAGATTTGGTTTTTATCTTATGCTATCTTCGTGACGTTGAGATTTTTGATCTAGGGCAATTAGTGCAAATTTGAAATTTCGCATATATTACTAGAGGTTTTTGGGATCTAATCCCTATGATGTTTCCTTTTCTATCCTTTTACATAATTTTTTAACAATATCATTAATTGTTGAAGGATGTTTGAGAGTGGTTGCAACATTGTTGTACTTAATATGGAAAAATTATAATTTTCATATCCCATTTGAAATTCAATAGACTTAATAGTTTTTAGGCTTTTGGGATTGACCAAATTGCAAGATTTCCTTTGTATTTCATATTTTGAATGAGGGTATATGATTGACATTTGATCAAAAACACCAAACCATCTATATACGCCGATGTTGATGGTGTTGATTGTTGAACTCCTTTGTCGTGATTTTAGCAAAAACAACTTTTGGGCTTTCCCTCAAGTCAAGTTGGCCCTAGTTGAAGCGGTACACATTTGGCCATCCAAAACACTGTATATACTCCACTCGTCCTCCTCCATAAGGCAAAATTTAGATCACAATACTCATTTGTTTTTTGTTCACGTGCAAAAGAGAGAGAGAACAGGAAGCGCACATGGGTAACAGGAAGTTCGCGTAAGTAACAGGAAGTGCCCATGAGTAACAAGAAGTTTGCATGAGTAACAGGAAGTGTGCCTAAGTAACAGGAAGTTCATTTGAGTAATAGGAAGTGCGTATGAGTAACAGGAAGTTCGCATGATGTGCATAGGGCTGAATTTTGTGGGCCGTTTGACTAGGTTTGTCCAAGGCTGTGTTGTTGCTCAATTTGACTTCAAGGATTAGATGTATCTGTTGTTGAATAGAATATTTTTCTCTAAGGAAAAGGTTGTTGGGTTTTTCCCCCAAGTGGGTTTTCCCAGGGTAAATCTTGTGTTGTCTTTGTGCATCATTGTCTCTTTGTGATCTCTATTGTCCTACTACTTTTATGGTTGAATTTTTGAAGTGTAATTGTTAAATGATAAATTGGAAGTGCTAAAATAATATCTACATCGTTGGAAGCAATTATCAGTTTTAGAAATGAGTCCTTGTATCTATTTCACTTGAAAAACCAACAATATAATACCATTAAAAGTCATGAAGTAGTTAAGCCTAGAAATCTCAAATAACTACAAGAATGACTGTGGGATCAATTCTAAGGGAATTAAAGTATACGAGATTATAGAAAACCTTTCAATCATCTTGCAAGGGTACCCAAAAATGAAAATCACCATGCACATCGTTGTCATAGATATCCTTGATAATTGGGGGATGTTGCTATCCAGAAAATGAGCTTGTTCTCTTGGAAGAACTATCCAAATGGATATGTCTAGTGTTAGGATTTCGATGGGGAAAAACGCTTTTTCCATTATATATAGCAAGCCATCAACTCGACCTTTAGTAGAGCATTTTTGTGCAACTATGGGTGAAATCTTGCAAGAAGACTGTAGTTGTGGAGAATGTAGGATATCCCAAAAAGCTAGTGCCCTTGTGCCGAAAGCCAATGGGGTATGGACCATGTATTTTGATGGGGCATGTTGCAAATCAAGTTTAGGTGTAGGTATAGTTTTGATATTGCTGTGTAAGACACACATTTTATTTTCCTATTGGTTAGAGTTTGATTGCTTAAACAATGTGGCCGAAAAATGAAGCTTTAGCTTTGGGTCTAGACATATGCTTAAGCAAAGAAATCAAGTAACTAAAGGTTTTATGGGACTCTGACCTTGTTGTATCTCAAGTTAAGGTGTCTTTCAATGCCAAAAACGAGAAACTTAAGAAGTAGAAGACTTACATATTGCATACAATAAAATGATTTGAAACATTTGGCATTGACACTGACCCAAGAGAGGAAAACACCATTGATGTTTCCCTGGAAGTGGCCACTTCCACACTGCGATCTCCAATTAATGAGGTCATTGAGTTAGGAGACATCACAATGGAGGTCATCTTTAGGCCTGCAATACCCGATAATCAGGAACACTGGCCGTTCTTTGATGATGACAAGGAAATACTGTGTTTCCTTCAAAATCATACGTCCCATCAAGATGACCCTAAAAGTGTTGAGAAGCAAATATCTAGGGAGAAGGATTTTGACCGAAATGATAGTATCAAAGTTAAGGAGAGAATAGAAGAATCACATGATATCGTAGTGTTAAAATCTGAGAGTTCAATAGAAATTTAAAAAACTCTTTGCAAAAACTTGAAAGTTCTATGCAAAAAACTAAATGTACTTGCAGAAAATTGAATGTACTTTGCAAAAAATTGAATGGAACTGAATGTACTTAATATAAATCTGAATGTACTTTGCAGAAAGTTGAATATACTTTGCAGAAAACTGAATGTACTTTGCAGAAAGTTGAATATACTTTGCAGAAAACTAAATGTACTTTGCAAAAAACTGAGTGTACTTTGCAGGAAATTGAATGTTCTATGTTGTTACAATTACTTAGAATGCAAATTTCTTCTTCTCAACTTTTCAGATCAACAATTGTAGATAGAACATAAACTTAAGGATCATATGAAGACAACCAAACACAATATGAGACACTAAGAGTTAGGTCCAATGACCATGGCAAAACCCACAAGGGGAAAACCAAAATGATTATTTTTCTATTAGATTTCTTCAGTTGTTCAACAGAGTACAAAGAAACAGAGAATGAAAATGAATAAATTCACCAATGTCTGATCAACTTGAAGCTGAAGTGCTCTTGTTCTTTGCTTGAAGATCTCCTCCTCCTCTTGATAAGATCTTATCTTCACATTTGCTCCAACTCTTCCCTTGCTCTCACATTTCTCTTGCATACATTCAACACTAACCCTTCTTCTTCACAATGAACATGCTACATCAACTCTCACTTGCTCTTGCTTAAATAAAGAGAAAGGAGAGGAGTTACAGAATGAATTCATGCCTTGAGCCAATAATAGGAGAATCGAATTCCATGAGGGAGATGTTACTTGAGGAGAAGTGTAACTCATCCCAAGAATAGAGAGAGAGGTACACATGTCTTGAAGAGTTACAATTCAAATTAAGGAGAGAGAGAGTTATACTTAGACATGAGAGAATATTTGGTGAGAGTTACAAATCGAATTGAATGAGAGAGTTACGAGTTAATTTAATGAGGATGAGTTACATTTTTGCCATAAATTTAATTAGTGAGAGAGAGTTACATTCTCCTAAGTGTGGAGTTACTATTTTATTCCAAGAGAGAGGTTTAATTTGCCAAGTAAGAGATTTTCATTTTAATATACTTATTTCATGAGAGAATTCGTTTTTATTAATCCATTAAAGGTGAATGACTTTAGACTATTTTATAAATAATAGTGTCATAATAATAATAATAATACTAGTATGGATAAAAATATTAATTCTTGACTTGTATAATCACGATTGATCTGATTTTAAAAATGGATTCTATATGTCGAGATCATCCTTGATCATTTATACATGACTTTCTATTTTGGAAAGTCATTTCCAAATTGAGACGTGACTTACTATTTTTGGAAAGTCATTTTAGAATTGTTAGAAATGAAATTTTATTATAGGTGGTTCAAACATAACTGAAAGATATGATTTCTTCTAGGAGAAATTCATCTTTGAGCTGTCAAATTTTAACACTCCCTCTCAACTAGGGAGGAATTTCTTCTTGCATCATAGATGTCTGCTTTCTCTGATCTCTTTCATTCATCTCAGTTCAACTGTGCTCTGTAACATTTATAACAATGTATTCACAATCTAAAGAAGAATCATCTACTTGACACAAATTCTGAAAGGAAAGGATTATCACATGTCACATAGACAAGGATTACAATCGACCAATTTTCATCTCAAAAAATTAGGTGATAGAACACAAACATCACATAGACAAGACTCAAAGAAGTCACACAGACAAGAATCTAACACAACCAAGTGTCAAGTGGTGGAACACCTGCATCCTAGACACATCACACAAACAAGTCTCACTATAGCTATTGACCAGATAGGTGGCTCTTCCCACATCCTAGACTGTGGGTTAGATGCATATTGGGGCCTACTCTTGTGGCACACACTACACAGAGGTCCCTCATTCTCAGGAGATTTTGGACATCATTCCCTAATCCGGTGAGCTCTGATGGGGGGGAAGGTAGCTCAACCTTCTCAATCAACTGTGACCGATTCCTGGAAGGGTCATGTCCATAAGTGCAAGCTACTCTTTAAAAACCAAGAACTTTCCTTTCGGTAAAGGCTGGGTAAGAATGTCAACTATCTAATCATTAGTGGAGATGTGATGGAGCCTCACTTCTTCTCTGGATATAGTGATACTTGATCTCAATATGCTTGGACTTGTCATGAAACACAAGATTTTCTGCAAGATGAATCCTGCTTTTATTGTCACAATATATAACTGTTGTGTCTAAAACTTGCTCAAATAGTTCTCCAAAAAGCTTTCCCAAGAAAACTGCCTCACAGTTAGCCATGCTAACAACAATGTACTCAGTGCAACAAACTTCTGCTTTCTCATCCAAGAGATCATTGTAGAATCCAAGCTATAGGAACACCCAGAAGTTCGCTTTCTATTTGCAGAGTTACCTGCCTAATCAAGATCAATATATCCATGAAGTCTTACATTTTTAGTAGTGTATTTCAATCCTAGATTTATAGTTCCATGCAAGGATTTGACTACTTGTTTTGTAACAATCCAGTTGGCATGAAAGGGATCAACAATATGTTGACTTAAAGTGTTTACAACAAAGCATATATCAGGCCTAGTGTTTACCAAAAACATTAAAGCACCAATGAGTTGTCTATACTCTGTGTGATTTACTAGATGAGCTCTTGCAACTTTGCCACATAATTTCTTAAAGTTCATTTCCATAGGAGTATGCATGGACTTACATTCTACCATAGCAAATCTTTCAAGAAGCTTAACAACATATTTTCCTTGAGAAAGATAAATTCCACTAGGTCTTTGCTAGACCTTTAGACCTAGAAAGTAATGCATCAAACCAAAGTCTTTCATTTCAAATTTAGAAACTAAGTCCCTCTTACACTGGAGGATAAGAGGTTCTCCTCCTGTCAAGAATAAATCATCAACATACAATACGAAAATCAAAGGTATACCTTGGACTGTCTTGAAGTAGAGGTTTGGGTCTGCATTGCTTCTTGTGAAACCAAGTTTTATCTGGTAGCTATCAATGCGAGCATACCAAGCTCTTGGAGGTTGCTTCAGCCCATATAAGGCTCTCTTCAGTCTGCATAAATGATTTTCCTTCTCATGCTCTTCAAAACCTTGTGGTTGTTCCACAAATACCTCTTCCTTGAGGAAGCCATGCAAGAAAGCGGTTTTCATATCCATTTCGTGAAGAGTCCATTCGTGGCTAGCAACTAAGGCAACAATAGAACGAATAGTAGTATATCGAGCTATAGGTGCAAAAATATCATCATGATCTATTCCCTCTTTTTGGGAGAAACCTCTAGCTATGAATCTAGCATTATATTTTTCAATACTACCATCTGCACCATGTTTAATCTTAAACAACCATTCGAAAGTGACAACAGTTTTACCTTGACGTCTAGGAACCACTTCCCAGAGATCATTTGGGATGATGGATTCGTATTCTTCAGTCATGGCATGTTTCTAGACTTGTTCTTTTGTAGCTTCTTCAAAGGTGCATGGTTTTGCTTGAATGATGTTGCTCAAGGCAACAACATACCATTGAAACCGACTTGGCTTCTTCCTTTCTCTGAAAGTTCCTCTTGGAGCAACATGTTGTTCAACATCTTGCAAGTTATCTCACAACCACAATGGTCTCTTTCTGGTAGGAGGATCATGTGGTGGAGGATCTAGAGGATCCATGGAACCCATTGGATTATCAACAAACTCATTCTCATATTTCGGTTCAGTCTCAGAGGCACTCTCTTTTTCATTCACAATTTGTCTTTCAGCGATGGTAGGAGAAGGAGAGTCTCTTACTTTTCTAAGAGCTGCATCTTCATGAAATGTTACGTCTCTGCTAAACTCCATAGTTTTTTGACGATGTACATAAATTCTATAAGCTTTTGAATTATCACAATAACCAACAAACATATCTTTTTTACTTGAAGCTTCCAACTTATTCCTTTTATCTTTTGGCACATGGAAGTATACAGGACAACCAAATATTCTCAAATGACTCACTTCAAGCCTTTTACCAATGAAGACTTCTTCAGGAGTCTTATTGTTTATGGCCTGATGAGGAGTTCTATTTTGCACATAAACAATGGTATTTGTAGGTTCTCCCGACAAAAACTTTGGGAGCTTTTGATCATGCGGTATGGCTCTGACCACCTCCATAATGGTTCTATTCTTCCTCTCAGCCACACCATTTTGCTTTGGATTATATGTCACAATGGTTTCTTTCTTTATTTTGACGTCTTTGCAAAGATCATTAAAGTCATTGGAGGTGAACTCTCCCCCATTATCAGATTTGAAAGCTTTGATCAACTTTCCAGTTTGATCTTCAATCAGAGCCTTGAAATCTCTGAACATGTTAAATGCTTCCCATTTTTTTCAAAAAGAATATACATGTCTTGCGAGAAAACTCATCAACAAAATTTATGAAATACAAGTAGCCACCAAGAGAAGTAACAGGGATAAGTCCACATAAATCAGAATGTATGAGCTGAAGTACTTGACTAGTTTTTGTTTTTCTTGAAGGGAATGGTCCCTTTATATGATTTCCACGTGCACACCCTGGGTAAACTCCTTCATGATCCATTCTGATCTCAGGCATTCCAGAAACCATCTTCCTTACATGAGGTAAGGCTTTGTAGTGTAGGTGAACAAATTTTCTGTGCCATAGCTCAAAATGAAGATTGGTATCATAGACCAGTTTATCATTGATTTTTGTAAAGCCTTTTACATATTGATCCAGGAGTGAAGGCTTCTCTCATACTTGAGTTCAAAGGCCAGTTAGAACCTTTCCATTAATAAAAACAACTTTCATTCCTTTATCTTCTAGAGCAGATATGGATACAACCTTCGTTCCTTTAACCTTGGACCCTAGACCCGTGGGATCTCTTTTACTGACCCTTGGGCTTTATGGATGGTACTACAGAGGAAACCCTAATTTTGGTTGTGTGGTCTCACTCCCTCATCCATATATATTACTTCCCTTCCCCTCATTATAACCCAATTCATCATTTCTCCCACCTGGGTCCACATTCTTCCACTGGGTCGACATAGGGTTAGCTTTACCCTTCCCCTTGCCCGCACCTTGGGTTGGGCTTGAAATGATGTTCGGAAGGTTGATGCTGTTGAAAAGAAAAGTAAAAGCATAATTGGCCACATTCAACAGGAAAATGTACCACAAAATGAAAAATATGGTCTGGAGAAACACATTTAGCATGTGGGCAAAAGCCAATACATGAGCTCTACTCCATCATCACGACCATCACCCTGGTTCCTACATTCCCAGATGAGCCTCCTTTATCATATAGGAACCCATGATTGTCCCAACCCCTGGTGGGCAATGAACTGCCCTACCTTCGAGTGGGGTATCCACTGCTATATCTCACACATCATGCTCTTACCCCTTGGGCCCCAAGCAGTTAATTAAAGAAAAATCATAAAAGACAAAAGGAATATAAAGAAGGGTGAAAACTCAAGGCTGGGCCACATCATGTACCATGATTGCTCCCTCTTATGCATTATATACCCAAGTGTGGGCTTCCCTTTAACTAGCTACCTTTGTACCCCAGCATGTGGCCCAAGGTTGCCCCTCTTCATTCCCTACTCCATTCATCTCTTTATCACATGCCACCACCTTTCAAAGGATGTACCTAGGACATATTATCCCCTTTAGAAGTAGAAACAACCTATTGGGATACTTGGTTAACCCCATTTGGAGTTGGAGGCATTAGCACATGCCAAAGCCCATTATGGAAGGGCACGCCATTATGAAGTCCCCACTTGTTGTCCATGGTTTGTAAGCTCTTTTACTCTATTTCCTTGATGGCTTGTTGTATTGGATGGCTAGGGGATGTATTGGATCGTATGCAGGATTGTAGGTGGTCTCCATCTTGGGTTTGGTCTCCCTATACTAATTCCTAACCCTCCTGAGGGTTACATTGGCACATGTAGGGTGTGTGTTGAGAGCCATGGGCTTCCACAACAATAGAAAACACTCCATGGATCCCCATAGATGTTCATAGATTACTCGAGAATCAACTATTGGACGAGGAAGATGCACTTGGTTCATCTTTGCGCAGCCAGCCCCATAGTTGTACCATGCACTTGGTAGACCAAGACTTGTATGCTGATGTGGCATCACTTACACCATCATTTGAGCCCTTACAGATAGTCTACATGCATCTTCGACTTACTTGGAGACCCATGGGGTCACTTGTGTGCCCTCACAGCCATTGGGAGCACCACACGTTTATTATGTGGAGAAGTCCAATTCATCATTTTGGCACTTATGGACTTTATCAGGCTTTTTAGAGAGGCCAACAACATGTATTATTGATCATTCGACATATTGAGAGGCTTGTTATTTTGTTTATGACCTAGTTTGGTGGGTTATCACCAAAAGTTAGTTATTTGCACATTATTTTTATTTTAGGGTTAATGTAGGCTCAAATAGGTAAATCGAACTCATTAGGAGAGTATAAATACAAATGATGAGAGTTCATTTTTGATCATGATTTGGTTTGGACTTGTATCTCTCTTGTGATTTTCGCTATTCCTTGGTGAACGAAATTTTGTAGCATGGATGAATTTTGATGTATGGATTGTCTTTTCTTATCTTGGAGCTTCATGACTGGCAAGTCTATTGGTGGTTGGATATATTCTCTTACATGTAAGTGCAAATTTAATGGTATTATTCTTTTACTTTGTCACATGTAGTGATAATGAGATTTTCGCTATACTAGGGCTAGTTGTTGCGTGCATTTATTGCGAAGTTGTGGAATTATGTTTCTATATAGCATATCTCTATGTATGGGGCGTGCATATTGAATGGATTCTCCTAGGGATAATTCTATGGTTGAATTTATCTTGATAAGCCACTTCACCTTACAAAACGAAGTATAAAAGATTTTAAGGTCACTTTCCTTTGCCCTAAATGGCAAGTGAATTTGATCTTAGAGCCTCCTTGACCTAGAAACAAAGTCTATCTTCATATTCTTCTTGACTCTAGTCTCCCCAAGGGATTAGGCACTGATCTACCATAAGGTGATCACTCAAAAGAAACATTTTTCTTCACCTCTCCTTCTTTATTCTAGGTCTAGCCATATTAGGGCCCCTAGGGTATTGTTTTCCCGACAAACCACCCATAAGAAAAATTCGATCCGTTGGCCTCTACTGCGTTGGTGTGTCTCCTGGGCCTCCTCCAGGTTTGAGGAAATTCCAACTGTGGGGTTGTGAGATATCCCAAGCCCTAGCCTTGAGATTGGTTTTTGCCATAAGTTTCCCTAGGCTAGTTCCTCATAGGGATCATTTTTCACCTTCAACTGAAAAATCAATTCTTTGTTCCCCTTCTCCTTCTTGTTGAGGTCAAATATATCATTGGTTGCTAAATTCCTTCCTCTTGACCTAACATGGGTCCACTTGGTCCCGTGTGGTACCATATCTTTGAAAAGTCAATTCTTCAAAAACCACTTGGGAAACCAAGTTCAACAAGGATTTTAGGGTCATGGAAGCTTCTTTACACTTCACACTCCTTAAGCCTAGCCCTTAAATCATCATCTCCTTCTCCTAGGAAGCCTTTTAACTTGCTTAAGAAGCAAGCAAGTGCCATTCTTAAGCATCCCATAGGAAAGGGTCCCTGAGATCACTTCACACCCATCTTGGTTGATCTATCTTTTATAAGTGATTTTCTATATAACAGGTCTCCTCCCATCCGTGAAATTTCGTAAAGAGTAGGAAGCTTTAACTGTGGTGATAGTGAGGTGATAGTAGGAAGCTTTATTCTGATGCGATATATTACCTTAAAAACCTGTCTGCCCCTCTTAAATTAATAGATAACAAAAGGAGGGATCTTAGATTAAAAGTCGCAAAACATTGCTTGACTTAAGATGGGCTAGGTTGGATGAGCCTCGATGAGGTCATCCTCTGGTGTGTCAACAAAGAGGAATCTAGCAATCTCATGAAAGAATTCCATGCTAGGTTTTGTGGAGGGCATTATGGTACTAGAACTACCTCTCACAAAATACTCAGGGCAAGATATTATTGGCCTACTATTTTTGATGATACTTTGCAATTTGTTAGGACCTGTTGATCGTGTCAGCTGTTTAGAAGCAAACGACAACTAGCTGCCCTCCCATTGAAACCCATTAAAAAAACCAAGCCCTGGAATACTACCCTATAGCAGTCACTTAGATATCGAACTAAGGTGGAATCGAGTCTTGTTACCAAGTATTGGGGAATCACATGTCGCAGTCGAATTAGATCTTACTTTGAGTGCCAATTAGATGGGGCTGTGTCATAATCTTATTGAGGCTAAAATACCTGTGGGAAACACACACCTTGTAGTCGCCAATTGGTGGAAGTGTTAAAAGGAATGTTGGGAGTTGAAATGCCTATGGTGACATTAGCCTATACTCTACGCAGAAGCCAAGCTTAATTTGTAGGAGTAATAGTTGTTGTGCAATCTTGGCATAACTAGTAGAATGGGGGTTTAGGAGGATCGAAGCTCCAAATGTTAAGTTTCTATCATAATCTGGGTTGAATGTTGAAGATCGAGCCACCCAAAGCGCAACAATTAATCCTGTAGTCTAAGGTTAAAACCCTATATCAAAAGCAATAATTGTACTCTCCAGCTTTACATAAAGAAATAAAGCAATTATCAGTTCTATATGTAAGCTGTGAATTTGTGTTGAACAAGGGTTCTTATGAATATTGTCTCTGTTGTAGTCAATTGGATAGAGGAAGTTTGCATGCTAATTGTTTGTGAAAAATCCTAAATTAGTATGAAGAAGAACTATTGAAGATAGAAGTATTCTGTGTCTTATTGAGTAAAGGGATCTTTGTCATGAATGTGTTTAGAACGATGTCTTCGTTGTTATAATCAACATGCAATGAACACTATAAGAATTTGTGTATTAACTTAGCTTTCTGGCTATGGGTTTATTAATATGAGGTGAAGCTCAGGTTGCTCTTAAGAATCGGTGCAATAGTGTGTTGGTGAACTCATTGGGGATAATGCTAGAGGAAGTTTGCATGCTAATTGTTTGTGAAAAATCCTAAATTAGTATGAAGAAGAACTATTGAAGATAGAAGTATTCTGTGTCTTATTGAGTAAAGGGATCTTTGTCATGAATGTGTTTAGAACGATGTCTTCGTTGTTATAATCAACATGCAACGAACACTATAAGAATTTGTGTATTAACTTAGCTTTCTGGCTATGGGTTTATTAATATGAGGTGAAGCTCAGGTTGCTCTTAAGAATCGGTGCAATAGTGTGTTGGTGAACTCATTGGGGATAATGCTAGAGGGGGAGCTTTTCATTAGAGGAGACAAACTTGGTGGTTGGTCTCCATCAAAATATACCCTTCTTAGCTCATTGGAGGAGGTGGTAGAATGTTTACACAAGGCAGAGCAGACACCGCGCAACTGATGCAAGCATCTATAGTCCCAACAGTGACCCACTTTGGTGAGCGTAGATTGCTGAAACACGAAGATAATGAGGTAAGGCTTGCTGTTGCACACTAAGTGAACTTCTTAGGGTTACAACCCCTAAAGTTCCTTATAAAAATGATCAAATGAAGGAAATATTGTAGCTAATCATCAAATGTTTTGCAGGTTATATGATATTAGAAGTCCTTTCAATAAGACGACCATGGTTCTAGAGTTGATGGCTATGGTAAGGTCATATGTTATCGTGCTTGAATTAGACTGTAATGATCTTATCCTACAAATGTTTCATCACTTCCTGAATGCCATTAGTGAGGATCAAGACACAATTATCTAGGATCACATAAGAGGTATCATGATCACCCTTATTGATGAATGGTGAGATTTTCTAACCCATCATGCCTCTGTTAGTGGTTGTTTTGGAACAACGAAAAGAGACTTCAAAAACTGCTTACAACTTGGTACATAGTCTCGTCAAACAACGAGAAGGAAAGTTGAAACCTCACTTGTTTATGGAGGCACTAGTGAAAGAAGTAGGAGGTACTATAGAGGAAGTACTAGGTCAAGGGGATCCTATAGAGCAAGTGCTATGTTAAGGGGCAACAATAGAGCGATAACCCACTGTCACCTCAGCTAAGGCTCGCTAGTCTTTACGAATATTCACTGATGGGAGGAGACTCGGTATAAGAAGAATCACAAGGATGAGTAGATCAATTAATGGATAGAGGGTGATTCCTATGGCCTATTCGCTAGAGAGACTCAATTATGTGGCTTACTTGCTTAAGAAGCAAGGTGATGGGCTCTCTAGGAAGGGGGCTAAGAGGATACTTAAGGCAAGGGTTTGAGAATATATCTTGACAAAAGGATTCCTATGTCTAAGGATCCTTGTCGAGAAATGGCTTCTATGTAATTCTTGTAGAACATGAGTTACAAAGTTGTGGGACCATAGAGAAGCCAAATGGACCCGAACTATGTCAACAGTAAGGAGTTGATCAATCAAGGAGGGGCTTGACCTAATTGGGGAGGAGAATAGTATCAAAGGCCTAATTTTCTTGAGATTTGAATTCAATGATCCTAATGAGGACACTAACCCAAAGTCAGCCTAGATCAAGAGTTGGTCTTGCGGCTAGGGCTTGCTATATCTTGGGATTCCATTGTCAGAATTGCTTGTAATTTGGAGGACCTCTAGAGAAAATCCCAACGTAGTAGTGGAGCAAAAATCAAGGAGTTTGGATGGCTATAATGAAATTTATGTGATGCACTAGGTGACCTACTAGGGTTAGGCTTGGAATTTGGAGAAGTGAAGGAAAGAGCGGTAAATTTGACCACCAAAGGGATACGAGGATCAGTGCCTTATTGCTTGGGCTTGATAGAGTCAAGATACACATAGATCAAGAATTTTCATGAGCTAAGGAGCCCTAGTTGCTAGCCTACTCAAGGGCAACAACTAGGTAACGAGAGACTTATACTTCAAATTTGCCAAAGAGATGAAGTTTCGAGGCGTAAAACCTTTTTGGTGCCTCTAGGAACATTCGCCCACTCTATTCAAGTACAACACATGCATTAAATCACTTATTCAAGGTTCCCAAAAGAATTTCGCATTTACTTTAACCCATACAAGAACTTGTCTGTTGCTTCCTTGGATGAGTTGGAGTCAATTGGGGGAGAGAGCTTGTGTATTTATACTTGTTTAGTCACAGAAACTGGTCGACTTCTGAATGGACATCACTGTTCTTGGAGCTGACCTGAACTCTTATCAAGACGACCTAGATAACGAGGACACTTAAAAATCAAAATTTTTGTTTCTTGTAATCTCCTTTCAAGGTAGATCTGAACCAATCAATTTAGGCTTCCTAATTTATGAATTTTGACCTTCGTTTTAGGGCAACAATGAATGTTAAGGCCAAAAACGCTCGGGGCAAATGTGTTGGTGCGATCCCATTGAGTGGGGCATCAATTTTTAAAAATTAATCTTTCCACCCGAGAGGACCCACAAAATGTGCCACCTATCAAACAAAATGGTATGACAAGGACTATCACTCTAGGAGGTCCTTGTAACCAAATTTGATGAAATGTGCACGCAAATCGTCAAGCAAGTACTTGTGAAAATTCAAGAATCCCCAAATCACTATTGCAACAAACTAATAGTACTTCTCCTACTTGTTAATCCATGCAAGTTATTTACTGTGTTCTAATGTAAATATCGAAGTAAATACAACTATAGCCTTCAGAATTTTAAATAATATGCGGAAACAAGAATCTGAGCAAGAAAGAAATAACACACAAGTGACACCATTATTTTTGGACCAATGTCCCTGGAAAAGCCCAATGTGGGAAAACCGGTGCAACAACTGAGGGTTTGTATTATTAAGTAGTAATTTTTGAATACAGTCTTTGGATGCCTTGCTGGCTATCCAATACAGAGAATTTGAATGACGGAGAGATGAGTGAGATATACCTCACACTATCACTGGCGATTTGACACTGATCCAACCACTGAATGGCTAGCTCGTAGCTGCCTCTGCACTGTTCTTGTGCAATCATTGCGCTGCTCTACGTCATAGCTTCTAGGGACTGAGTCACTCCATTGGTTAATCAATTTGCCTCTGGGACTTCGACTTTTTGCCCTCCTGGTCTCACACCTTGGTTTCTGGCTTTGGAACTCGATTCTCCAACAAATTTTGGATATCCTCTCAAGTTCTGCGCTGCCTCTACATCACCCTACGCTGCCCAGCGTGGCTCAACGCTGCCTCTTCTAGATCTCTCTCTGCCTTCTCTGCGATGTATCCCAGGATCATGAAACTCTCCAGCCTGAAACTATCTCTGCCCCTCACTGCAAGAAATCACTTCGATCACTTCTCCAACAACTGTTGCGCTGCTCTCTTCAGAAATCGATCTCTTGATCACTTACTCGATGTGATTTCCAAATGGCCATCAAGCCTCTTCTTATAATCCTTTTGTTGATCAATCAACAACCCATATTAGATTCTAATCAATGGCTCAGATCATTTTGGCTTGATCCTCATATTCTTCTAGAAGTTTCACCCCTAGTGTAATTAATACCCTTTAATTATTTTAATTTCCTAAGTTAAGACTTAGGCATCCATTAGAAATAATTAATTATTTTAATAAAACCTTCTCCGGGTGGAATTTCCAAAAACGATTTTTGGGTATTCTTCAATACATGTGTCCTAGCCTCCCTACAAATTTTGAGGCTTAGAGCACATTCGATGCTGCCAGAAATCAACAGTACTGGCCTATTCACCCTTTGACATCAATGACAAATTCTTCCAACAGTAGAGGATGGCAGTATTGTGGAGTGTAGTAGCACCGTGATGATATAACAACTGTGCATTGAAATTTT
This sequence comes from Pinus taeda, assembly GCA_000404065.3. Taxonomy (NCBI): domain Eukaryota; kingdom Viridiplantae; phylum Streptophyta; class Pinopsida; order Pinales; family Pinaceae; genus Pinus; species Pinus taeda. The sequence goes on along the minus strand of APFE031662466.1, from coordinate 114,437 downwards.
CCGCATACTTGTTTGGTATCCTGGTATTGGCGTTTCGATTGCTTGGGGACAAGCAATTTCAAGAAGGGAGGACTATAATGTCCCTTTTCCCACACATGGGAAGTAGAGACCATCTCAGTAGCCTAGCCATTCCCACAAGCTACAAATTATAATAAATTGGGGGAATCTTAGGGGAGGAATTATTTAATGAAAGCAACTAAGGAAAATAATATTAGAAAAATACTTTATTCAATGATTGAAAAGGTGACCCATAGTATTCCGATAAGTCATTGTAATAAAAGAGAAGCAGTTGCCTTTTCGTGGATATGATTGGATAATTTGGTTAATTGCTTTTGTGTGCTCGCTAAGCTTTTGTGAGGGTTTGTAACCATAAGTGTGGATCTTCTTTAAGGGTGAAGATATACATGCAGTTGGGTATTTTTTGAACCCAAAGTATCATTATAACACTTGGCTAGGAGATCTGCAGATTGGGAAGGTCAGAGATGGATTGTATGATTGCTTGGAGCGCATGGTTGCCATCCATTCTGACCAGTTGGAAATATAACTTACTCTTTTCAATATGGCAGTAAGCATCTCTGGCAAAAACTTGGCAAAGATGGCAAGAGATGTGGACCAACTAGGTAAGCAATTCCAATTTGTTTTTCTTTTAAAGTTCAATTGTTTACAAATATACAATTCAAACTATCTGTAAATACTTGTAAATAAGTAATGAAATGAACTAAGTTACTAATTAATGTCTTTTTCTTTGTAGCACATTGGTGGGAGTCATTTGTTGGCCAATGTCCTCAATTGCAAAAGTTTGTAGCTAGAGTCCTTAGCCACATTTGCAGTGCTTCAGGTTGTGAGCGCAATTGTTCTATTTTTGAGCGTATACACACGAAGAAGAGAAACCACTTGGAACAAAAAAGGTTAAACGATCTTGTCTTCGTGCAATGCAACCTTCGACTAAGGTGCAACCAAACGATGAACACAAGACCTGATCTAGATGCCATTGTGTTTGATGATATTGATCCAATGTTAGAATGGGTGGAGGAGATTGAAGATAATGAGTTTGATGCTGATTTTGATATTGACATGGCGTTAAGCGGGGTTGATCCCAATGCAAATTTAGTAGTGCCATTAGAACCAAAATTATTAGCCGCATCAAGCAAACGCAAACAACCATTGGAAGGCACTACTTGTGCAACTCGACGAACTCGTGCTTCCATTAGGTCCAGTTCTATTGTTATTGGTGCTACTAGTGAGGTTGCAGATGAGGTTGAGGCATCCTCAGACTCTGATCAAGATGATGTTTATATAGCTGTTGTTGATGATCTTGTGTCTATTAGTAGTGATGAGTTTGATCATGACGAGGAATGATCATGTACCTATAGAATCTAGACTTGTAGTCTTGTAGTAGGCAAATGACCTCATAGTGCAGCGTTGTTTTTAGAATTTATAGGCCATTTAGAGCACCATTGCTTATGTATTTTGTCGATGATATGTATTGCACTCGGTGCCATTTTAATATATTCGCCTTCACATGGTATATAAGTGAACAAACTTTGCATATTTTGTCTTTATTGGTTTGGAATTATGGTTTTAAATCTTAAAAATAGTTTTTTCTGTTTTCATTAAAAAATAATTATTTCATGCATTTTTTAAAAACCAGTTCATTGATATTTGATGTAACAACCCATCTAATTGACCCATTAATAAAAATGTTAAACTTTAGAATATAAGAAGATGATATATATATACATAAAACTTTATGTTATATAGTTAGACTTTACAAATTATAAAAATTAAAAGATATATATATCATTAAATACTATAACATATTTTAAAATGTTAAAAGGTATATATATAAACATTTAAATATTATAACATAGTTTATATAAGCATTAAAGTATATTTATATAAACATTAAACGTTATAACATATTCTTTATGAACATTAAAAATACCATAACATGTATTTAAACGTGACCATGTAAAAACTATGATAACCAGCATAAAGGCTGGGCATTGATCGTACCTAAATATCTGAAACTATTAAAGACTACCTACTGGAAATTTATGGCAACAAATATCGCAGTGGATTGAATGCGGAGAGGCGGTGGCTGCAAGTGGGAGGGCGGCCACCGCCAGGAGAAGGGAAATAAATAGCAGAGGGCTGACCCGGGAGCAGGGGAGGCAGAGGAAGAAAAACCTCAATAGCAGAAAACCGAAGCAGAGATATTACAGAAGAGCTTTTAGTGATCTGAGTTCTGGGCACGGAGGGACAGAGAGCCTCTGTGGAGAGCGTCTCTGGATCGAGCAACCAGGTTGCTCTGTCAGGTCGGGTGGTATTGGCCATCTCGAAATTGATTGAAGAAGTACCAGTTCAGCAGCAGAATCATCCGCCGCAGTTGAGGTTAGTAAAATTTAATTTTTTTTGCTGTCTGTATTTCAGTTCTAAATTCTGGTTCCTGGTTGCTACACATGGTATCAGAGCGAGGTTCAAACCTTCGGACCTCCCAACCCTACGCTCCTGTACGCTGTGATTAAACCGAATCGATTACTCGTACTTACAAGTTATTCATTCAATTTTAAATTCGTCAAAATAGTAAACAGAGGTAAATAATCAAGGGCTTGTCTTCAAATACGACGGCGTTTCATAATCATGGGCTTTCAATTTTAAATTCGTCAAAATAGTAAACAGAGGTAAATAATCAAGGGCTTGTCTTCAAATACGACGGCGTTTTCATGGGCTTGTGTTCCGTGGGAACCAGATGCCCAAAAAAAAAAAAATTTTGAAGATTGACGCCTGTGAATTGGGAAACTGAAGATTGACGTCTGAGAGTTGGGAAACTCGTTCTAACGGTTCCTCCAACTCGTTCTAATGGTTCTGCTTGGAAAGAAACTGTATTGAGATTTCAAATCTCTTTCAAATTGTATTGAGATTAATTTCTGTTGCACAGAACCAAGTTTCCCGATTAAATCTCTGATGAATAGATAGCTCCTCCCCCGCCCTGCCGCCCGGCGTTTCCTCTGCTTTACGTTTGCCAAGAGTCGTTAATTCCTCCATTATAAGTCTGTAAAAAAAAAAAAAAAAACGGATGGATGGATTGTTCGCACTTATGATGAGCTTCGGAGCGTTGAATCGGACTGTGGAGCTGCGGATTTTTCTACGCTCTTGGTTTTCAATAAGTTCATTGCAAGAGAGGTCGTGGGTTCGAACCCACGGTGGCGTTCAAACTCTATTTTTCCTTTCCCAAGAAATTATAAATAATAGACATGTGAATTTAGTTTGAACTGATTTCTATTTGGAAGAATTGACTAGAAATTTACACAGACGGTAGGTGTGATCGGAATCCGTTGAAGAATTCAGTTTCGGGTTTTGACGACTTGGCCTTTCAGGGTCGCTGCGATCCACTCCAATCACTAGTCGTCATGTTCCTAACCAATCCCAAATAATATAATCGAAAATGCTCAAATGACGAAGATAAATCTGCTGAATCTCCAAATTCGTTTGGAATTTAAAAATTTTAATCGATATCATGATTAAATTAATTAATATATAGTCGATACTGGTTGTTGTGTCACGGTGTCCAGAGGAAATACTTTCCACCTGGAACGTTCATGGTTACCTCATCATATTTGATCCACACGACTCTGTTACCTGCCCTACTTTCAATTTTATATCAGAAAAATATGAATATAATGTTAACATTTATAATTCCGCGTTGACTAAGGATATTATTTCAAGCTTTAGTGAGATATGTGGCATACAAAGATGGCATTCTTAACAACCTTCGAAACTATTGCATCCTGCAATAAGAAACTAGTTCTTGTATGCTTCACAAGTCCTATATTCCCAAACATTTTAGACACCTGTACAGTTATGTTATCTTATTAATGAAGAATCCAGAATCATAATTCAAAGAGATGGTGGACAATTACCCGTGCCAGGAAAAGATGCACATTAATACAATATGGGAAAATATGATACTGGAAAGCCACCAAAACTCAGATTGTAGATAGCATATGCAACTTTGAACTAACTAGTTTGAGATGTAGTTGAAAGTAGCACATTTGGACTTAGTGCAGACTAATCATCGAAACAGTAACATTTCAGATGATGAGAAATTAATTTGGGTAACTTTAAGATTATATTCAGAACTACTTAAAATAGTTCCCGCTGTTTTAATTTCATTTATCCTTGACACCACAAATTGTTTTCTGCCTATGCATTTGCAAAGTCAGTTTGCAACTTAACTAGGCATTTTCCCACGTTATCACAATTCGTGGAGTCTACTCAATAGGATATTTAGCTGAATCCCGCATATGGAAATCACATAATAAATCCAATCAACAATTATTTGATCAGCTAAGAAATTCAATCGAGCATGATTAGCAACCTACATAATTGTACATAACAGAACTGAATGAGACGATGTCATTTTAGAAGGAGACTGAAAAGCATAAAATAATCATTTGAAGAAAAAGAGAATGCTATTCGGGAAGGAAAAAGTATTGATGTGATTCGTTCTTAGGATAGAACCTAACAAGAATTTTACTTTATTGTAGTTATAGTTTTTTACATTAATGAGAGTTGAAAGCATTGAACAGATAAATTTTAGGGTGTTGCATCATACACCACTATAAATGTCCACCTCAGAGATGAATTTTAGTTCATTCCTTTGTTTGGACAAGAACTGATTCCAATAATGCTCTAGGTTGGTTATCATGCAGTTATTCAAATATCATCAAAGCTGCCAGACTGTGGAGAGATAAATAATCATCAATAAGCTCAACAACAAAATCAAAGATTTCCAGCACTTAACAAATCATACACAAGAAATCTTTCTAATAACTCTACTTCGCTTAATATTGTCTATTTTACTATTTAGAGTGAATTTTATTCAGTTTCAAGCTATATTTAAAGCACCCTTTTAGATTTGAAAATTCTAGGCACTTTGCCCAGGAGAATTTCAACCCATTTCTGCAAAAAGTAATTTCCAGCTCACTGAAAATTGTATTTTTCAGCTATTACAGGTTGAGAAGAGGCCTCACAACACTCACATTTTGTCCTCCAACCTTCCCACCCATAGACATAACATTTAGGATTGTTTTGGCACTGATAGCGTGGCTAATTTGAAATTAACAGGTTGTTATCCTTGTGATTTTATGCAGACTTTACAGTCTGATTTTACACAACAGCAAGTTGTTTTGACTCATATGTCTCTAACCAACTGTTCAAAAAGTAACTACCATAAATGCTTTGATTATTTTCTGTACATCAATTTGACTGGTTATAGGATATATTTGAGTCAAATCGATTCATAAGCCATTGAGACTGCATGAATATAACCATAGGACAAATCTGTGTCTGCAATTTTGGCTTTGAAGAGACAACAAAACAGATCTAATCCTATTGATATCAACTTGACATCAGACCCAAATCAGATCTTAAGAGCTTGCAGCATCTAAATAAATTCCCTATTTGTTTTAAAGCTTCATATGCTTTACCTGATCAACATAGTAAATATAGTATATGACCCTTAGAGGTATTAGTCAGATTGGGGTATGGCAGATATGTTACCGATGTACGTTATAAACGGGACATCTAACATTTCATTTTGTACATGTTATTAGGTAAATAAAACTTTAGGTGTCCTATCGTAGGAGCTAAATAAGCATACTCTTCTGCATTATTCATTTAGGATAGAA
>APFE031662466.1:63066-102341 GCA_000404065.3 Pinus taeda | reverse complement strand
AGTCGACACTGTTACCCTTGTGTTATGAATGGTTAGGTCAGGGAATTGACGCCATGGCATACTCTAGTAGAGGACGGATAGGATGGGAGCAGAAGAGATTAGGAAGGATAGGATGAGTTTGAATAGCTTGGGAACCTGGATAGAAAGGGGCATGTCCGTTAAACCTTGAACCTGAAGCTCTAAACTTCGGGACGAAGTTTTCAGAAGGGGGAATGTATGTAACAACCCATCTAATTGACCCATTAATAAAAATGTTAAACTTTAGAATATAAGAAGATGATATATATATACATAAAACTTTATGTTATATAGTTAGACTTTACAAATTATAAAAATTAAAAGATATATATATCATTAAAAACTATAACATATTTTGAAATGTTAAAAGGTATATATATAAACATTTAAATATTATAACATAGTTTATATAAGCATTAAAGTATATTTATATAAACATTAAACCTTATAACATATTCTTTATGAACATTAAAAATACCATAACATGTATTTAAACGTGACCATGTAAAAACTATGATAACCAGCATAAAGGCTGGGCATTGATCGTACCTAAATATCTGAAACTATTAAAGACTACCTACTGGAAATTTATGGCAACAAATATCGCAGTGGATTGAATGCGGAGAGGCGGTGGCTGCAAGTGGGAGGGCGGCCACCGCCAGGAGAAGGGAAATAAATAGCAGAGGGCTGACCCGGGAGCAGGGGAGGCAGAGGAAGAAAAACCTCAATAGCAGAAAACCGAAGCAGAGATATTACAGAAGAGCTTTTAGTGATCTGAGTTCTGGGCACGGAGGGACAGAGAGCCTCTGTGGAGAGCGTCTCTGGATCGAGCAACCAGGTTGCTCTGTCAGGTCGGGTGGTATTGGCCATCTCGAAATTGATTGAAGAAGTACCAGTTCAGCAGCAGAATCATCCGCCGCAGTTGAGGTTAGTAAAATTTAATTTTTTTTGCTGTCTGTATTTCAGTTCTAAATTCTGGTTCCTGGTTGCTACATTTGACAAGTCCCAGTTTGACCAGTTTAGGTTTGAAACCCAATTTATTAGGTGGACTGGTCTCGTCACAGGTTCCGATTTTAAATACTATGGTTACACATGCGCCAGATGAATGGTTTGTGAATTGATTCCATGCAGTTGTCATTTTCAGGTCTTGACCTCCTGAGCACTCGTTCACATTGAGAACAACAAATCAGATGCTTCTTACGAATAGAGTTAGCGATGGTAGGTAGTTCAATCATTCCTTAAGCATGCTGTCATCTTAGATGAGCAAATTAACTTGCCCTTCAACCATTAGAAAATCGAGATAGTCTCTTGATTTCAATGCGATATGAAATTGTGTTAATTTTAGGTATGTTCTATGCTTTAAGCAATTTATTTCAATTTTCACAGTAAGCTCAATATCTTTTCTAGATTAGCAATCACATCAACGTTAAAGTAAATTGCAGATAGAACATAAACATAAATCACAGAAGACAAGCCAAGACAAGAGGACACAAGATGTGGCACTAGCCAGTGACAAACACCAATGTGGGGAAACCCCTGAACAATTCTTCTTATATGTTCTTCAATAGTTCAGCACAGAGAGAGAGAGAGATAATACGTTTACAACAGAAGTCAACACTTTGACTTATCTAGATAAGAGCATAGATCATCTCTAAGAAGATTATGATACATGAGATTAGTTGAAGACATGTTGCTTCAAGTGATTCTCCAAGGTGACTCCTTCACCTATTGTTGTGCTGCGTTCCGTCATCATGCTGCACCTCACTGCGCTGCACCATGCTACACCCATCATCACTATGCTGCATCTCTTCATGCTTCGTTAATCATGACAGTACCCATCACTGTACTGCATTATGTGCCATTGCTGCACCATGTTGCCATACTGACCTATGTGTTGGCTGCACCTTGCTTGCTTGTTGTCCCTTGCTTGCTTGTTGTCCCTAGCATGCTTGTTGTCCTTAGCATGCTTGCTGTTGCATGCTAGCTGTCCCTTGCATGCTAGTTGTAACATTGCATGCTTGGTGTATTTGTTGCGAAGTACCATACAACTGTCCCAATGTTAGTTAGTTGTCCCTTGCATGCTGCTCTCATTCAGAGACAAATGCTCCAACAGTTCCTGATAGTTTCGGCAGTTCCTGACAGTTCCGACAGTTCTCGGCATTTCCCGGCATTTCCCTAGAGTTCTCGACAGTTCCCGGCAGTTTCGGCAGTTCCCGGCTGTTCCCGACAGTTCCGACAGTTCCCAGTAGTTCGGGCAGTTCCGGTAGTTCCCAGTAGCTCCGACATTTTTGGCAGTTCCCAACAGTTCCAGCTTTTGTCCTCTAGATTAGGGCGGCGTTATCCCTTAGGATCTCTCCTCCTACTAAAACCCAAAGACAAGTAGAGAGGAAGCGATCCCAAGTGTATTGAAATGACTTGAAGGCCACCTCTATTTATGCTAAAACGTTGAGCACAAGTGGGGTTTATTTGGTTGCTGGCCAACCTTGCCAGCAACCTTAACGAATTGTCCCATAACACAAATAAATTCATATCTCCATGAATACTTAACGGAATCGGATGATCTTTAGATCAATCCTACACCTCTCGATGAGAGGGATCCAAGAAAAATACCAGCTTCCATTAATAAGATGACCCACATGGAGTTTGGCCCTAGTTGCCAATTTTAACACTCCGTCTCAATTAGGGAGAACTCAATTCGCTGATCCATATGTCCAATTGTACTACCTCTGCCATCAGTGCCCTGCACTGCTCTGCTCTGTTGAACCATGAAGTAGAAGAATTGATCGACAATGTCTCGTACCATTCTCTATTGACTCAAAGTTACTTTCATTTGAAGAGAGTGTGTCACATCACTCTTACTGGCCCGAAGTTAGTTTTATTGATCCCAGATCAATATCACAAGAGAGTGTCTCAAACCACTCATACTGATCCCAAATCAGTTTCATTGATTCCAGATCAATGGGGTCACCTAGCATAGGGAGTACGGTACATACATCGATGCGTCCATTGATAGTACTACTATGGTCCTTAACCCCATTTCCCTACTCATTGATTAGATGAGAGGTACTTCCCATGAGTCCCAGACTACATGGGTAGGATGGTTCGATAGGAGAACTAATCATCCTGTCCACAAAAGAACGAATCATCCTGCCCCACAGTCGCCATGGGAGAATTAATCATCCCGGCCCACAGGGGAACTAATCATCGTGTTTCACAGTTGCCACGGGAGAACTAATCATCTCGGCCCACAGGAGAACTAATCATCCTGTTCCACAGTTGCCGCGAGAGAACTAATCATCCCGGCCCACAAGAGAACTAATCATCTTGTTTCACAGTTGCCATGGGAGAACTGATCATCACGGCCCACAGGAGGACTAATCATCCTGTTCCACGGTTGCCACAGGAGAACTAATCATCTTGTTCTACAGTTGCCATGGGGTATCACAAGGGAAGATTGAACCTGTCATCCTATACATAGCTATTAGCGCACCACCAAGGGCGGGTGAGTCGCCCTGTGGTCGTATATTGCTCCAATAAGTACCCCAAGCCCCCAGAGCTCCCAGAGATCAATACATGCAACATGCAGGACCCTTATAAGAAGGTCTCTCAACGACTACAAGTCGTTCGGGAAAGTCAGAGATTTGACCTTTCCCCGGGGCTTTGACAAAATGTCTGTGACCTGTACATTAGTCTCAATGCGATGGAGCCTCATCGCTCATCGACTTACCATATCCCAGATAAGGCAGTATCTGATGTCTATCTGCTGGAGCAATCATTGAATACGAGATTCCTCAATAATCGAATCCCCCCTCTGGTTGTTATAGAGAATCACAATGGTATTCATCATGTGTACAAACAACTCACTTAAGAGCTTTTACGACCATGCAACTTCACACGAGATCATACTCGTAGCTATGTATTCGGTCTCGACGGTGCTTATAGTAACCGACTTCTGCTTCCTGCTCATCCATGATATCGAAGGAGAATCCAAAGAGAACCAACAGTGAGAAGTGCTCTAGTGATCCTCCACATTGTCTGCCCAGTTAGCATTCGAATAATCATGTAGTTTCATATTTCTGACAGTGTATCTCAATCCATGAGAGTTTGTGCCCCGAAGATATCTCAGAAGATTCTTGGCACCAATCCAATGAGGCTCATACGAATATGAGCTCACCATGTTAACTGCAAAACATATGTCCGGACGGAAGTTCACCAAGAACATCAATGCGAATGGGTTTATGAAACTCAGAGGTATTTCCCAAATCTGGTCCCACATCACTACCATATAACTTCTGAAAGTTAGGATCCTCGAGGTAGTCACAGGCTTGTAGTTTATCATTCCACATCCAGAATCCAACTCCCTCTTACTTCTGCAAATGAGAGGGTCTACACATGTCAGAAATAGGTCGTCCTCATAAGGTGCCAGTATACTCCTAGTGAATCTCAGCTTCATCAGACAGCTATCAATCCTCTCATACTATGCTCGGGGTATTTTGCTTCAAGCCATAGAGGGCTTTCTTGCACTTGTATACATGAGATTCTCGATCATGAATCCCAAACTCCTCGGGTTGTTCCAAACCTGTGGACCTGTTGTATGAGGGGAATGGTCCCCTTATAAGATTTTCCTTCGGTACACCTCAGACATGTACCTTCATGCTCTTCTTGAATTCAGGCATCCCTATCACCATCTGACTGACATCGGGTAGGGCCCCTTAGGTAGACCTCCGGTGTTATAGATGTGATATGTCAATTGACATGATCTCCAATGGACCATCCTGCAACTTGATACAAATTTCCAACCCTGAACCCATGAGAAAAAGCATCTTTGAAAATTCTATTTTTTAACACGTACCTTTCCATCAATGAATGCCACCCTGAAACCTTTGACTTCCATTTCTGAGATGAACACCAGGTTCTTCTTGCGATTAGGTACACAAAGGAGATTCATGTAAATTAATAGAGTTACGCACATTCAATTCAGGGGTGACATTCTGTACACCCTTTCCAGGATAGGTGGCATCAACTCCAAGTATAAACCCACGATTGTTTCTGTGTCTACCAAATTTGAGAGAGCACCCTTCTATCCGATGAGGTGCCTTGAAGCACAACGATCAATAAGCCAGATTCCCAAAGAATCTGAAGCAGAGGGCCAATAGAAGATAACACTTCTTTCTCTTATGAAAAACAACATTTGATTCTTCATACCTGGGGTTCCTTGCTTTCTCTAAAGAGTCGGTCGTTTCCTTGATGACCTGCATTACCTGTCATTCCTCTGATCATTGAAGATGTCCCTGGAATGATTGTTATCATCATCAAGTGATGTGTCCTTACCTTAGACACTCCTTCGCATAATGATCAAACTCATTACAACCAAGGCATTTGCCTTTCCTTCCACCCTTAGATCCGGAATCCCCATTGAAGTGATCTTTAGGTAGGCCATCAGAAACTTCTGCTGCGCCATTCTGATAATATACTCTGCTTCAACTTCACCCTTGGTGAATTTGAAGAGGGATGAGGAATCCATTGATCCTTTTTTCCTTTCCCAACTGTCTTTGGTGATTGCTCTTTCACTCTTGCTTGGGCATTGCCTTCACCTTAGCTCTGATACCATATTAATTTTAGGTATGTTCTATGCTTAGAGAAATTTATTTCAATTTTCATGGTAAGATCAATATCTTTTCCAGATTAGCAATCACATCAGCATTAAAGTAAACTACAGATAGAACATAAACATAAATCACAGAAGACAAGCCAAGACAAGAGGACGCAAGATGTGGCGCTAGCCAGGGACAAACCCAAATGTGGGGAAACCCTTGATCAGTTCTTCTTGTATGTTCTTCAATAGTTTAGTAGAGAGTGCGAGAGAGATAGTACGTTTATAACAAAAGTCAACACTTTGACTTATCTAGATAAGAGCATAGATCATCTCTAAGAAGATGATACATGAGATCAGTTGAAGCAGCATTGCTTCAACTGATTCTGCAAGGTGACACCTTCACCTATCATTGTGCTGCATTTCGTCATGACGCTGCACCTCACCACGTTGCACCATGCTGCACCCATCATCACTATGTTGCATCTCATCACGCTTCATTAATCATGACTGTACCCATCATTGTACTGCATTATGTGCCATTGCGGTACCATGTCATACTGACCTATGTGTTGGCTGCACCTTGCTTGCTTGTTGTCCCTTGCTTTCTTGTTGTCCCTAGCATGCTTGTTGTCCTTAGCATGCTTGCTGTTGCATGCTTGTTGTAACATTGCATGCTTGGTGTATTTGCTGCTAAGTACCATACAACTGTCCAAATGTTAGTTAGTTGTCCCTTGCACGCTGCTCTCTTTCGGAGATAGATGCTCCGACAGTTCTCAGCAGTTTCGACTGTTCTCGGTAGTTCCGACAGTTCTTGGCAGTTCCCGCTATTCCGGCTTTTTCGATAGTTCTGACAGTTCCCGATAGTTCCAACAGTTCGCAGCAGTTCCCGCAGTTCCTGGCAGTGATGACAGTTCTGGCAGTTCCCGGTAGCTCCGGTAGTTTCGGCTGTTACTGGCAGTTTCGGGCAGTTTCGACAATTCTGACTATTCCCGGCAGTTCCAGCAGTTCTGACAATTCCGACTATTTCTGACAATTCTAGCAGTTCTGGCTTTTCCCAACAGTTTCGACAGTTCCGGCTTTTGCCGTCTAGATTAGGGCAGTGTTATCTCTTAGGATCTCTCCTCCTACTAAAACCCAAAGATAAGGTAGAGAGGAAAAGATCCCAAGTGTATTGGAATGACTTGAAGGCCACGTCTATTTATACTAAAATGTTGAGCACAAGTGGGGTTTATTTGGTTTCTGGCCGACCTTGACGAATTGTCCAATAACACAAATAATTTCATATCTCCATGAATACTTATCGAAATCGGAAAATCTATAGATCAATCCTACACCTCTCGATGAGAGGGATCCAAGAAAAATATCAGCTTCCATTAATAAGATGACCCACATGGAGTTTGGCCGTAGTTGCCAATTTTAACACATTGGGATTACTTCCTTTCACGACTGCTTCGACCTTTCTGTTAAACTTATTTAGCCTCAAAATCGTGCAACTACCATCAACATATGCTATTTGTTAAGTTTAGGTATGTTCTATGCTTAGAGCGATTTATTTCAATTTTCATGGTTAGCTCAATATCTTTTCCAGATTAGCAATCACATCAGCATTAACGTAAACTGTAGTTAGAACATAAACATAAATCGCAGCAGACAGCCAAGACAAGAGGACACAAGATGTGGCGCTGGCTAGGGACAAACCCCAATGTGGGGAAACCCTTGATCAATTCTTCTTATATGTTCTTCAATAGTTCAACAAAGAGAGATAATACAAATACATTTTAAGTCAACACTTTGACTAGCCAAAATGAGAGATCGGACATCAGAGATCTTCACCATGAAGATAACACCATGCAGCAGATGATATGCCTAAAGCAGCTCAACCAATTGCCCAGAATACTAAAGCTTTCCTTTTATAACGCTCTTCCTCATTTGTTTCTTCACTAATCATGTGAAATCTGCCCATCTGGAAACTTGTGTAAGTTGAAAGGATTGAAGCATTTCATAGCAGACATGGACACTGAATAGAGCACAAACGCTATGAGCTACAACATTCTAAATCAACCCCATAGTCCATGTATTGACTGCAGCTTGCCTGCACACATTTACTCCAATGATACCCTACTTTATAGGGTCTGAACGTAGCACTTAAGGAGGCCTCCAACTACTGGCTATGGCTTGCGGCCTAGCCCAATAGTTGACTGTAACCTAGTCCCTTCATATAATGATCCAATCAGCGTTCAAGCAACATCCCAATAGTTCCTCCTCATTGGATACTTTTGCCCAGCATATCATACCCAAACATGGCCCTCCTGTCACCTACAACAACAACAGCTAGGTGACTGTGTAAGGCTTCTTTCTGGACAACAACCAACTATTAGTATTGCCTATCACCATCCTCCTGAAGCTGTGGATCATCCTCTAGCTGTGAAACAACAAGTACCTAGAACAGTCATCCCCAATTGCGGATTGAGGCCTTTGCTGATAGCATATTTAAGACACCTTATTACATCGAACAAGGGCTTCTTGGTCACGACTCACCCTTCACTGCGTATAAAGGTCACCTCTTCTTGACAACATTTAGGGCTTATGACTGTGCTTTGAAACATCAACTAGGGCATCTCCCTTTAGCCTTGCGTTTAGTTTCTTCCTAACTGTTTGAGGGCTTCCTTATGACAGCGTAATACATCTCCCTTTTGTCTGCGGCCAAATCTCGTCACTGCACTTCCAGCGTATAAGACTCTTCTCCTAGAGTCTCCATTTGTGACAACGTATTAGAACCTTTTAGGATTGCGGATTAGGAGCTCCATAAACACCGGATTGAGTTTCTTTTCTTGTTGCATTTGACGGTCTCTTGAGACAGCAAATTAGGGTTCCTTCATGACCTCCGGCTAGGGCATTTGGGACAACATATGAGGGCTTTACCTTCAGCTGTGTGAAGGCCTCTTTTACTGTGGCTAGGGCTCCCTCTAGGATTCCTTAGATTTTCATTGAAGCTCCCTTAGGCTAGAGAGACTTTCCTTAGCTGCGTTGAGGGCTTACACTTCACTGCCCTTCTTGATTGCGGCTAGGGCACATCCAAGACTTCTCCTTTAGGGCTGCATAGAAGGTATCTCCTGTAGACCTCCCCTTCCACCAAAAACCCAAACAAGTGGAGAGTGAGATGACAAGAGATGAGTGTTAAATGACTTGAAGACCACCTCTATTTATACTAAATCGTTGAGCACAAGTAGGGTTTATTTGGTTGCTTGCCGACCTTTACGAATTGTCCCATAACACAAATAAATTCATATCTCCATGAATACTTATCGGAATCGGATGATCTTTAGATCCATTCTACACCTCTCGTTGAGAGGGATGCAAGAAAAATATCAGCTACCATTAATAAGATGACCCACATGGAGTTTGGCCCTAGTTGCCAATTTTAACACTCCCTCTCAACTGGGGAGAACTCCATCTGCTGATCCATATGTCCGACTGTACTATCTCTGCCATTAGTGCCTTACGCTGCTCTGCTCTGCTCTGCTGAACCACGAAGAAGAAGAATTGGTCGAGAATGTATCATACCATTCTCTACTGACCCTAAGTTAGTTTCATATGAAGAGAGTGTCATACCACTCTTGCTGACCCGAAGTCAGTTTCATTGATCCCAGATCAATATCACAAAAGAGTGTCTCAAACCACTCATACTGATCCCAGATCAGTTTCATTGATTCCAGATCCATGGAGGTCATCCTAGCATAGGGAGTACGGTAGATACAACGATGCGTCCATCTACAGTACTACTAATGGTCCCTAACCCCATTTCCCTACTCATTGATTAGATGAGAGGTACTTCCCATGAGTCCTAGACTGCATGGGTAGGATGCCTCAACAAGAGAACTAATCATCCTGTCCCACAGGAGCACTAATCATCCTGGTTCATAGGAGAACGAATCATCCTGTCCCAAAGTCGCCTCGGGGTATCACAGGGGAAGGTTGAGTTATTCACCCTGTACACAGCACACCATTAGTGGAGGGTGAGTCACCCTATGGTTGTGTGTTGCTCCACTAAGTACCCCAAGCCCCACAGAGCTCCCAGAGCTCAATGCATGCAACATGCAGGACCCTTATACGAAGGTCTCTCAACGACTCCAAGTCATTCAGGAAAGTCACAGATTTGACATTTCCCCGGGGCTTTGTCAAAATGCTTGCGACCTGTACATCAATCTCAATGCGATGGAGCCTCCTCGCTCATCGACTGACCATATCCTAGATAAGGTAGTATCTGATGTCTATCTGCTGGAGCAGTCATCAAATACGAGATTCCTCAACAATCGAAACCCCCGTGGTTGTCATAGAGGATCACGGTGGTATTCGTCATGTGTACAAATAGCTCATTGAAGAGCTTCCACTACCAGGCAACTTCATACGAGATCATACTCGTGGCTATGTATTCAGTCTTGGTGGTGCTTCTAGCAACCGACTTCTGCTTCCTGCTCATCCATGATATCGAAGCAGAACCCAAAATGAACCAGCACTGAGAAGTGCTCTAATGATCCTCCACACTGCCTACCCAGTGAACATTTGAATAATCATGCAGCTTCATATTTCCAGTAGTGTATCTCAATCTATGAGATATTGTGCCCCAAAGTTATCTCAGAATATTCTTGGCACCAATCCAGTGAGGCTCAACCAGATATGAGCTCACCATGCTTACTGCAAAACATATATCCGGATAGAAGTTCACCAAGAACATCAATGCAAATGGGTTTATGAAACTCAGAGGCATTTCCCAAATCTCGTCCGGCATCACCACCATATAACTTCTGAAAGTTAAGATCCTCGAGGTAGTCATGGGCTTGCAGTTTACTATTCCACATTTGGAATCCAACTCCCTCTTAGTTCTGCAAGTGAGAGGGTCTACACCTGTCAGAAATAGGTCGTTCTCAGAAGGTGCCGGTATGAGAGGTCTATCATCCACAACCTTCAAACAATGGTTTGGATCGACTTCACTCTTATTGAATCTCAACTTCATCTGACAACTATCAATCCTCTCATATCAAACGCGGGGTGATTTGCTTCAAGCCATAGAGGGCTTTCTTCCACCTGCACACATGAGATTCCCGATCATGAATCTCGAACGTCCTCGAGTTGTTCCAAACTTGTGGACCTGCTACATGAGGGGAATGGTCCCCTTGTAAGATTTTCCTTTGGTACATCTCAGACATGTACCTTCATGCTCCTTTTGAATTCAAACATCTCTGTCATCATTTGACTCACAAGCCTTTGGTGCTATGTGTCAATTGACATGGTCCCCAATGGACTTCCTGCAACTTGATCCAAGTTGGCAACCCTGAACCCATAAATAAAAGCATCTTTGAAAATTCTATTTTCAAACACGTACCTTTCCATCGATGAATGCCACCTTGAAACCTTTGACTTCCATTGCCGAAATGGACACTTGGTTCTTCTTGTGATCAAGTACATAAAAGAGATTTTGTAAATGAATCAAGTTACCCTCATTCAATTGAGGGGTAACACCCTTTCCAGGATAGTTGGCATCGGCTCCAAGTATAATCCCACGAATGTTTCCATCTCTACCAAGTTAGAGAGAGAGCACCCTTCTATCCGATGGAGTGCCTTGAAGCACTACAATCAATAAGACATATTTTCAAAGAATCTGAATCAGAAACAACATTTGTTTCTTCATACCTAGGGTTCCTTGCTTTCTCTGAAGAGTCGGCCGTTTCCTTGATGACCTGCATTACCTGTCATTCCTCTGATCATTGAAGATGTCACTGGAATGATTGTTATCATCATCAAGTGATCTGTCCCTGCCAGTCAGACACTCCTTTGCATAATGGCCAAACAAGTCATTTGCCTATCCTTCCACCCTTAGATCTGGATTTCCCGATGAAGTGATTTTTAGGTAGGCCATCATAAGATTTTGCTGCGTCATTCTGATAATGTTCTCTGCTTCGATTTCATCCTCAGTGAATTTGAAGAGGGATGAAGAATCCATTGATTCTTTTGTCCTTTCTCAACTGCCTTCGGTGATTGCTCTTTCACTCTTGCTTGTGCATTGTCTTCACCTCATCTCTGATACCATTTTAAGTTTAGGTATGTTCTATGCTTAGAGCAATTTATTTCAATTTTCATAGTTAGCTCAATATCTTTTTCAGATTAGCAATCACATTAGCATTAATGTAAAGTATAGATAGAACATAAACATAAATCGTAGAAGACAAGCCAAGACAAGAGGACACAAGATGTGGCGCTAGCCAGGGACAAACCCCAATGTGGGGAAACCCTTGATCAATTCTTCTTATATGTTCTTCAATAGTTTAGCAGAGAGAGATAGTGCAAATACGTTTGAAGTCAACACTTTGACTTGCCAAAATGAGAGATCAAACATCAGAGATCTTCACCATGAAGGTAACACAATGCAACAGATGATAGGCCTAGAGTAGCTCAACCAGTTGCCCAGAATATTGAAGGTTTCCTTTTATAACACTCTTCCTCCTTTGTTGCTTGATCATGTCAAGTTTGCCCATCTGGAAACTTGTGTAAGCTGAAAAGATTGAAGCATTTGGACATTGAATAGAGCACAAACGCTGGGAGCTACAACATTCTAAATCAACCCCATAGTCCATCTACTGACTGCAGCTTGCCTGCACACATTTTCTCCAACGATACCCTGCCTTAAAGGGTCTGAACGCAACACTTAAGGAGGTCTCCAATTGCTGGCTATGGCCTGCGGCCTAGCCCAACAATTGACTGTAACCTAGTCCCTTCATATAATGATCCAATCAGCCTTCAAGCAACAGCCCCATAGTTCCTCCTCATTGGATACTATTGCCTAGCATATCATACCCAAACATGGCCCTGCTGTCACCTACAGCAACAACAACTAGGTGACTGTGTAAATCTTCTTTCTGGACAACAACCAACTATTCGTATTGCGTATGACCATCCTCTTGAAGTTGCGGATCATTCTCTAGCTGTGAAACAACAAGGGCTTCATAGAACATTCATCCTTAGTTGCGGATGGAGGCCTCTGCTGATAGTGTATTTAAGACACCTTATTACAGTGAATAAGGGCTTCTTGGTCACCCTTCACTGCATATAAAGGTCACCTCTTCTTGACAGCGTTTAGGGCTTATGACTATGCTTTGAAACAGCAGTTAGGGCATCTCCCTTTAGCCCTGCGTTTTGATTTCTTCCTAACTGTTTGTGGGCTTCCTTATGACAGTGTAATACGTCTCCCTTTTGCCTGCGTCCAGATCTCCTCACTACATTTCCAGCGTATAAGACTCTTCTCTTAGAGTCTCCATTATGACAACGTATTAGAACCTTTAAGGATTGCGGATTAGGAGCTCCATAAACACCAGATTGAGTTTCGTTTCTTGCTACGTTTGAGGGTCTCTTGAGATAGCAAATTAGGGTCCCTTCATGACCTACGACTAGGGCATTTGGGACATCATACGAGGGCTTTACCGTCAACTGTGTGAAGGCCTCTTTTATTGTAGCTAGGGCTCGCTCTAGGATACCTTAGATTTGCGTTGAAGCTCCCTTAGGCTAGAGAGCCTTTCCTTGGTTGCGTTGAGGGCTTACACTTCACTTCCCTTCTTGACTGTGGCTAGGGCAATTCCAAGACTACTCCTTTACGGTTGCGTAGAAGGCATCTCCTCTAGACCTCCCCTTCCACCAAAAACCCAAACAAGTGGAGAGTGAGATCACAAGAGATGAGTGTTAAATGACTTGAAGGCCACCTCTATTTATACTAAAACGTTGAGCACAAGTGGGGTTTATTTGGTTGCTGGCCAACCTTAATGAGTTGTCCCATAACACAAATGAATTCATATCTCTATGAATACTTATTGGAATCGGATGATCTTTAGATCAATCCTACACCTCTCGATGAGAGGGATCCAATAAAAATATCAGCTGGCATTAATAAGATGACACACATGGAGTTTGGCCCTAGTTGCCAATTTTAACACTATCACAAGGTCTTGTGCCAAAAGATAATTTGTCAAGCTCTCACGACAATATTCCAACATATGAATTAATACTAATGTGCTATGGGAAACTTTGTTTGGTATATTACAAGGTGCACATCCTTGGTGGCTTTATTGAGAGATTGATTCAAGGTTGGATTGATAAACCATAGGGAATGTTCGGTGTCAATGCATGCCAACCAAGCATTCACTTGATGCTTGAAAGTCAACCTTCGCCAAAATTTTATAACTTGACTACACTGCTGCCAGATCCATCCAAACAATAGGGATGCATGCTTATTGAAGATTGCAGTAATATACCTTAATGTTTTCATATAAAATATAATGGATTAATAGTAGAGTTGAAGGCATCCACCCCATAGGTAAGCTATGTTTTACTGTACATTACATACACCCAGCGAGAAAGATCATACGAATAACCTTAGAGAGAAATCCAATGAACTCGTACATGTGTTTGGGTGCAAGCAAAATTTAGGATGGTCAATTTTTTTAAGAAATGACTTGTCCAAAATTTGCCAATAAGTAACCAAGGGAACTTGTGAAGTTTGCATAGATTGACTACGTCAAACGTCAAAGAAGAAATGCCTCAGAACTAGTGTGAAATGCCTTCAGGTGTCCAACGAATTGTTGAAAAGTGTAACTAGGTTTGGTCTTTATAATGACATGTAATTATGATTTTATGTAATGAGATGTAAAGAAAATAAAAATAAATTTATTGTATTGCTTGCTTCATGGGTTTCATGAGCAAGAGATTTTATTTTTGAGTCAAGACTGCCATTGAGATAGGAATTATTTTTCATCTAGTCATAAAATGATAAATTCATTGTCATGTAATGAAGTCACATTACACTTTGTAAAAGGTCAATCTTGTCTATGTAAAGTATCCTCCAAGACCTTGTCACTTATCCTCTACAAGCCTACAATGATGGAAGTACATGCTAGAAGAAGTCGGCCTAACTACTTGTGATCATGTCAGCCTAAAGGACATGAGATGAAGTGTATATATAGGCACACTTGGCCTCACTTAGAGGCAAGAAACTTGACATACATTCGGTGAAGAAGTGCGAAGAAGAAGGCTAGAAAGGGAAGTGATAAGAAGTGATAAGGAGGATTCTTTTGGGCAAGTGAAGAAGGTTTGTTCTGAGGTAGCGAAGAAGGTTTCTTTTGGGGTAGCGAAGGAGAGTTTTTCTTCTGGGAACAACGAAGGAAGAATTCTTCTGGGATACTTGTTCTCTGTAATCGAGATAGAGATCTAGAGACTGAGGTTCTCTAGAGGAAGCCAACAAGATCATAGAGACTGAGTCTCTCTATAGGAACTCAAGGAGAAGCTAGTGTGAAGGATACAAAGACCAGGTTTCTCTAGAAGTAGTCAAGGAGAGCAATTTGAGATCAGCAAGAAAGTCGAGAAAGGGAAGAGGAAGAGCATCAAGGTTAGTGACAAGGGTCTTGGGAGCATACTAGAGTCAAGGGTCTTTGTCATGGTTTTGGTACTCATCAATTGAAGATCTAGAAGAAGAATTTTGATCAGGTTTTCCTCTCAAGAGGTGGGAGGTTTTGGCCCTGGCTGACAAGCCTACATACTGTGTCCCTTGTTTTTTATTATGCATATTGGTAATTGTCTTGATGAAAAGAACACAATACTAACATAATGAAGAAAAGACTATTAGCTAAGAAGTAAAAGTATATCACAAGCAATTATCAAGCAGATAAATATTTTAACTATTCATGCCCTAGATTTCTCAACATGGTATTAGAGCTTAGGTGCTGAAGTCAAAAAGGGGCATTCAAAGCAAGTAGAGACACGAGAATTGAGCTTCAAAGAAGGATCAAAGTAGGTCAAAAGACACGAAGCAAGAATTTGGGATCTACCAAAACCCTAGATCGAAGAAATATACTCTAGCAAGAGTGTTGAAATTATCTTCAAGAAAAAAAGAAGCAGGAAGAAAGATCGAAACCCTAGAAGCACTTCAGAGATCATCTCTCATACATCACTAAAGAAGTGGAAGCTCTTCAAATCTAAGGAGGGTTAGATCAAAAGGCAATCTTCTCTCTATTGAAGCAAGGATCTCATTTGGAAAAAGATCATGCTAAAGAACACAATCTTCCCTCACCGAAGTAAGAACCTTCATAAAAGGATCATCTTAAGCATCCTGTTCGTCATCAACTTGAAGATTCTATCTTCACAAGTAATTACCTTTTTATAATGTAATCTAGTAAAAATGACTTCGTGTTTCAAGGAGAACCATAAGCTGGTTGGGATGTTAAACTTCCTTGCATGGAAAAGAAGGATAAACATATTCCTCGAAGTAAATGAAGTCATTGATGATGTCCATGGAAAGGTCTCCAAGCCATCTGAAGAAAAAGCATTATTTGAATACATGGAAAGGGATCTGAAGGCTCAAAAGATTCTTAAGGAATCTATTAAAGATGCTCTCGTTCCCTATGTAGCCGAGCTGGAGACATCTAAAGATATATGTGATAAATTGGTAGAACTTTTCTCTAAATGCATGATGGAAAAGATCATGTCACTTAGATCTGATCTATATAAATTGAAGGTGTCAAAGGATGAATGCGTATCATCATGTGTTTCAAAAGCATCTCAAATAAAAGGTCAGTTGCAGGATCTAGGAGAGATGGTTATTGATAAAGAAATGATCTCCGTTATTCTAAATGCATTGACTGATGAACAAGGTAACCTCATATCTACTAAGGAAGAGGAAGCTATCCCATTCATCAAATTATGATCTCCATGCAAGGCAGAAGAAGACAGGTTGAAGAAAGAATGTAACAAAAGATCAGATAGAGTGGATCAATCAGTGATAAAAAGAAAAGGGAAATTTGGAAAGTTTGGTCCTCCTAAGAAAAGAAAAACATGGCTAAGGAAATATGCTATAGTTGTCAGGAACTTGGGCACTATAGAAGAGATTGTCCTAAACGTAAGAGGGACAGGGAAGAAGCCCATATTACTGAGGAAGTAAAAGAACCTGAGACAAAGAAGCTTACGAAGGAAGAAGCAAAAGATCTCTACTATTATTGAGATAATCTTCTTCACTAGAAGGTACTTTTCACTTGTAATTTATAGATAGGAGGCAATGTAAATAAGATACAATGCATCAGATTAGAAAATAGCATTCTGATAGAAGCATTAGAAGTAAGAGCTCGTGACATGGGAAGCAGAAAGAATGTCTCAAATAAATTCTATTGTTTACAAAGAATAAGAAGCTCTTGGAAACCTCGTTGAAATCTCAAGTATAGAAAGAAGGGTCATCATCAACTGGGATCATCATACAATAGTCAATCAGGAAACATATGCTGGGTGAGGATATGAAAGATCCTCAAGTTTCTCCAATGGAATCCTTATCAAAGGATTCACTAGTCTAGAAAGAAGGTAGGTGTTTCATCAGGGATTCCAACTCGTGGGTTTCAAGGAATGATGGCATGATGACATAACAATGAAGCAGGTCTAAAGGATAAAGTTCTTTCATTCAAATGAAGTTATTAGAGGAAGTTTGGATGACCAGAAGGAAATATGAGGTATGTATGCTTATATAGGATATTATGAAAGATGGATCACTATTTCCATCTTGGAAAACATGATTAAGAGAAGAAGGAATCTCGTCCTTTGAAATATTGCAGAAAGACATAAGTCGCACTAGATGAAATCACCATAATATGTTGTCATATGAATCATGAGAAAGCTAACTACAATTGAGGAAATCTGATTGGAAGTCTTCTACAAAGCTAGTAATGTCGATCCATTGAAGGGTGAGATCTATCACTTGATAGGAAATTTTTTTGCAGTAACTCCTCTCCTTTTTCCTTCATTAGTTTAGTAAATATTTTAATTTGATGATTTGTCTATCCTTTAGGAATCATAGCAAGGGTATTAAGTTTTAACTACAATTATCAAGCTATAGTTCATTTTACTAGTGAAGGTTCTCCTCCTGGGATCCTTTTATTGTAGGCTCTTGATTGTCATTTTGCATTTAGATTAAATAGGAGACCATTGAGTCTTTGACCCTAGTTTTCTCACTCTAATCCATCAGGAAAATAGGCCATTTTGAAGCAGTGCTTCTTCTTGACCCTATAAACCCGCTTAGATTCCCCTTGCCTCCATTTCCCTTGTTGTATTTGGCACTAATCTCTATTTCCTTCCATCACCTTTTTTATTTCCTAAAATACACAAAAATCATTGTTTTATTAAAGCTACTCTCATATCACCTCATTGCTTAGTTTTAGTAATTCTACTCGTGATAACCCCCTTGAGCTAGAGGATAGCTACCCTAAAGTTAAGAGGATTAGTTACTTGGGTGATGGTGGTGACCATCCCAATGGTTCCCTTTTATGTTGTGTTGCCACACAATCTAATAGGGGTCCTAGGAGGGGTGCCTAAGGGACAACTACTAGACCAAATGACGACAATGGGACAAAGACTCACTGTCGCCTCTATCAATGTCCGTTGCTCTTTACAGACTTACACTGATGGGAGGAGTCCTGGTATGAGGGAAATGACTTGAGTAATAGAATCAATGGAAAAGTACGATGTGATTACCAAGTCCCATTCAAGGAGAGGCTCAATTAGTGGTTCGAATGCTTCAAAAGAAACTAAAATGCTCTCCAAGAAAGACCTATGAAGGATGACTAGACCTTGGGCTTAGGAATGTCCGATAATGATGAGTGCCTAAGATCAAGACTTTCAATATTCGTTAGTTGTGATTAATATGCCTATACTAGGGTTCAAAGTGAGGTAAGGATGACTCATTCAATGGAAAGATTCAATTACAGTGTGAGCTTTGGGAGAAGCTAGGATGAATTTCCACAAAAAAACCCCCTAAGAGAAATGCAATAGGGGACCTAGGGTTGAGAGAGAAATCGAGGTAAAGGCTCATCCACTGGTCAAATATAGTTAAGAGAAAAGGTTTTGAATGATGAATTGCAAAGTGCAAACCTTCAAGAAATCCCTAAGTCAAAATGAGCTTTAAGGGTTTCCACTCAGTGTGATATCTAGGGCATCAATTTATTTGAAATCCCACTGTTGGAATTCGTTCAAAACTGGAGGATCCCTGGAGGAGACATAAACGAAAGAGTTTGTCCGAATGAAATCCCAAAAATTCTCCATCCTAAAATTTTGCAGCAAGCCCTAGAAAATCTCCTTATCCTTAAAGGGACGAAGAAAAGAAAAAAGAAAAGAGGTGAAAGAATGATATTTCGTTAAGTGGGAGTGATCACCAAGGCTTTAGGGCCAGTGCTTAGCTATTGGGAAGATTGGAGTCAAAATGATCAAGATTTGGGAACTTCGCTCTTCAAGGAGGCCTAAAAGCAGCGTCACTATGTATGGATGCAACTACACAACAACTTTAGACTTTTACACTTCGATGGCAATTATTATAGAGTTTCAAGGATGCAAATGCAAATTATCCTATAGGAACAATGATTCATTCTTTATCCAATGAGTAACACATGCAAAAATCTCCAATGGTTTCAATGATTCCACAATTCACATTAATTAGGGCATATTATTTCACCATAAGAAAATAATTCCATGTATTAGACATCCCTTAAAACAAAAATATTGCTTTATATTACACCTACAAGACAAAGAAGAATATATCCTTCCACAATCTTGCTGACAAGAAGGTCCAAGAGAGATAGCGAAAATATTCCACACATCAAAATGCATTTATTCATCCAAATCATTCCACAAATTGCAGGCCGAAATCTTCTGAAGAGGCTAGCGAAAATCCCAAGTGTGATGATGAATAAAATGAGGTCTCATAATTTTATATGAGCCTCTCACAAAATCGAAAGGTTCAGTTTGCCTAACGGACCCCTAAAAATGACTCTAATGTGCAAAATAACAATAAAGTTGGTGATAAGGCTACCAAATAGCTCAAGATTACGCAACAAACCTTCCTAATGAGGCTGAAATAATAGACAAATGTTGCAAATGGGCCGTTGGAAGGCCTAGATAAATCCTCCATGTGCCAAATTGAATAGGAGGGCTCTCATGTTGATGACCAAGGGTTTGACCCCTTGGTTTCCAAGCACAACATTTGTGTTGCTCCCAAGTGGCTATGGGGCCTAGTGAATGGTGTCATGGGTCTCCAACTAGATCAATATGTCAATATTCCATCCACAAGGGCTAGAATGATGATACATGCCCTCCCATGTCTCCCTAGGTGAGACAAAACCCCATGTGGGCCTTGCATCATATGCCAAGTGTTTGGTGCAAGTGTGTGGCCTGTTGGGCAATATAATCCAAGCACAACATCATCTTTGCATGAGTGGGGCACAAACAAGCCAAATGTGGTGGTGAAGAATCCCATGGCATGGCAATCAATGCTTTGTTGTGGAGGAGGCCTGTGGCTCTCAGTGCTCACCCTACAAGTGCCGTCATTACCCTTGGAAGCTTGGATCCCATATAGGGAGGCCAAACCCAAAGCGAAGACCCACCTGCAATCCTATATAAGATCTAATGCATATCTTCACCTTCCAATACAACAATTCATTAGTGCAATCGAGTAAATAAGCTTACAAATCAGGGACCCAAGTGGACACTTCATAGTGGCATGCTCTTCCAAATGGACTTTAGAATGTGCATGTGTCCCTAGGCTCAAGAGGGAGGTTAATAAAGCACTCTATTAGGTTGTTTCAAGCTTTAAGCATACGACAGGTCCATGGTACTTCTGTCAAATAGCAGGTGTCTGTGAAAATTCCTAGATCTAACAATCTCAGGAATCCTATTGCAACCAACTGAATCTACTTCACCTAGATCCTAGATTACATTACAAACTTATTTCAGATTTCTTCTTAAAACATTGAAGTAAATTACTGAAGCAACCTACACCAAATTAAATATGGCTCTGAAACATAGAAATTGAACAAGGAAATACAAACACATAGGACACCGTTAGTTTTAGACAAATGTCCACGGAGAAACCCAATGTGGGAAAACCGGTGCAACAACTCTGAGGGTTTTATTTTATTCTGCAGCAGTGAAATTTGAGTACATCTATGGATGCCCAACTGGCAATCCAAACAGCAAGAAAATATGGCAGAGATATTCCCTAAGCAACCCCGACACTTGTGTTGCGTGCACTCGCGTTCTTGCACTCGTGCATTCCTGCACTCGTGCGTTCTTGCACTCACGTTCCTGGAGTCACATTTCTGCACTCACGTTCCTATACTCACATGTTCTTGCACTCACATTCTTGCACTCGTATTCCTTTACTCGCGAGTTCCTGCACCGGGAATAACTTAGCCTCTTGCTATTGCCTCTCTGGATCTGGAAATCTACCTTCGGATCACTGTCCTTGCCCCTCTACTGTAAAAGATCTCTTTGATTAGAATTTCCTCTTGAGGACTTCTCACTTCAGAAATTCGATCTCTTGATATCTCGGTGTGTTTTCCAAATGACCCTCAAGTCCCTTCTGATATCTTCCTGTTGGACAACCAACGACCTAGATTAACTCCGAATCAAAGGCTCAGATCATTTTGAGTTGATTTTTTTCTTCATCTAGAAGATTCACGCACAATTAGATTGATACCCATTAATATTTTAATTTTCCTAAGTTTAGGCTTAGCAACTCCATTAAAAATATTAATTATTTTAATATAATCGTCTTTGGGTGGAATTTCCCAAAACGGTTTCTGGGTCCTTTGGAATGCATGTGCCCAAGCCTCCTTGCAAAATTTGAGGCTTAGAGCACATCCGGTGCTACCCCAAATCAACACTCCCTCTTAGTGAGGAATGTGCTCTAGCCATATATTGCCACTGCATGCTGCTCTAACTCTGAAGCATCGTCCTCTGCACTGCTGATGTCTGACATGCTGTCCACCAACCACTGCATTGTTGCTGCTACTGTACTGCTACCTTTGACACTGCCACTGCCAATGCGACATTTGTACTACAACTCCCTCTCAAATGCTGCATTTGCTATGTTGCTAGCACTGCCACTGGTAACACTGCATCTGTACTGCAACTCAGTGGCTGAGAGAAGTAACTAAAAACACCCAAAACTAGATAAGTATCCTGTGGATACACCTCGATGCTGAAAGCCCGACTGCTTCTAGTCCCAAGCTGTCTTCTGAAACCACTACACTGTTGAGGCTCTGCACTGTGCTTCCATGCACAACTACCTCTCTGCTATGCGCTGTTCAAGTTCTGGTGTTGTTGAATACTGCATCTATCGCTCCAACACTCCATGGCACCAACTAAAAACTCCTCCATCCCGCTACTACTAATCATGGGCTCCCATGGCGAGGTGATGATCCAGGAGGTGGGCTCCTCAAGGATCTTGCCCATACGTAGCTCTATCGAACTATAGTTCTATATCAGCCCTCCTCCCACTTAGAGGTATATTGGTTATCATGGCGAACTCCTCCTCCTGTTCGATCTTTGTGGCTGCAACCTTAGGATCGTGCTTCTCATCCTTGTCCTTTTTCTTCAAGGGACACTGGGATGCATAGTGGCCCATCTCGCCACATCTGAAACACTTCACTTTGGAGATGTCCTTCTTTCATCTTTGTTGCCCTTGCTGCCCCTTCGATGCAAGGGCTGCATTATCCTCCTCCTCTACTTTGGGCTTTGACCCACTATCGCTGCTTCTTCTGTCAAGTTTGACCTTGATCAGGTCTCTCCTCATCTCTTCTTGTTTTAAAGTTGCCCACATCTCATCCCAATTAGCCAATGCTGCTCTGCCCAGGATACTCTGGACAAAGGCTTGCCACTCATCCAAGACAGAATTTAGGGCCACTCTCACTAACTCCGAATCCTGAGTTGTATGCCCCACAACCAACAAGTCATCATGGGTCTCCTTCAGCTTTGTGAGGAATGCATCCACACGTTCTCCCTTCTACATCTGGGCAGATCTCAACTTCTGCTCCAAGTACATCTTCCGCTGCTCAGAAGATCCCTGATACAATGTGGCCAAAGCCAATGTGGAAAAAGTTGAAGTCGGGATTAATTCGGCAAGGGTCCAAAAGTTGAAAAACTTGGCAAAGTCGGGAGTTTTTTGAAAAAGTCGGCAAAAAGTCAACAAAATCAAAAAAACACAAAATTATTGATTTTATTTTTTTATTTTTTTTAACATCTAGGGTATCCACAACATCAAATAAATGCATTTCCACATAAACATGTAAAGAAAGCTAATATATAATATGTATATGAAGTCTAGTGCTACATCGCATATGAAAATAGTGAATCAAATCCTAAATTTTGAGTCCTATTTGAGTCTCAACTCTGAAGAGTCAAAATATCAACAAAAAATATAATAAATGTATATCATGAGTCATCTAAAAGTCATCAATCAATCACTCACTGAGATCCTCTTCCCCTTTTACGGGAATAGGGAATGGCTTTGCCTTTTCGTCTAGAGGAAGAAGGCCCTGCCCTTGGGGATACAAAATCAAATGGACTCAATCGTCCTCTAGAAGTCGATGGAAGAGATGGCCTCTGTCCTATGCTGCTACTGTTGTTGCCCATCCTAGATGGTGTCACCTCCTCCTTATCATCCTCATCCTGCGTTGCTAGTGCCTCCTGACCCTGATGTTGTTCCTCCTCCTCTACCTTTGGCTCTCCCTCCCCTGCAACTGCTACATCCTCTAGATGCACACCTAACCAATCCGGGATCAAGTCCATGATCGGCCTCTCAGTCTCGACTCTCCATGAAGAGGTGGTATCAATATTGTCCAATGAGATGGCTTCCACATCAATAGGTTTCTGAATTTGTCTCATCCACAATCGAAGATTGTAGTAGACGTAGACCATGTCATTGAGGTGTTGGGACTCCAATCTGTATTAGGGTCATAGATTGTAAATTAGTACTTAGAAAATTTAAATATTAAAATTAATCAAATGAATTCAAAAAATTTAATTTGAAATCTTTTTACTTGTTGCGCTTTTTGCTGTGTATTTTGTCAAATACACTCCAGTTGCGCTCACACTCGGAGGAATTACATGTTTGGTTGAGCACTCAAATGCAAGCTTTTGGAGATGGGGTACTTTGGCACCATAGCTTGTCCAACAAGCATCTACAAGTTAAAAGAAAAATGAGAAACATAGAAAAAACATTGAAATTCTAAGCTTGAAAGTTTGAAGCAAACTGAAGCTTACTTGGCATTTTGGTCGTCCTATTCTTAATAGCCATGTTAAAACCAAATGTGCCACCTCCCATCCTATAGACCTCCATTTCTTTAGAAATCTCTTCACGTTCTTGCTCAGATGACACCATCCTCTCGACACAAGTGAAGAATCCATCCATCACCTCGGCATCAAATCTGAAACCAAAGGCATAGGAAAATGCAGGATTGAGGTAGATACCTGCAGCATGAATGGGGCGATGGAGGGTATTGTTCCATCGCTGATCAATCACTCTCCATATGACCTGTTGTTTCTCTAACCCCTTGTCTCCCTTATCTGCATAATAAGCACGAATGGCTTCTTTGGCCCTAGCCATGGCCTCATACAAGTAGCCCATTGTGGGCTTGTCTCCATCAACCAATCGAAGAACCCTTACCAAAGGTTCTGAAATGGCACACACCTCCTCTACTCCTGCTCAAAAGCTCTGATCATATGAAACTAGTCTGCATATTCCCTCTCTCTCTGGTTTGCGGCTAATAGATAAAGAACGCCATTCCTCAGAGAGAAACATGCTCTTCACATCCCACATAGAATTCAACAGAGACTGAAGAGATATGAAAGTAGTGGCAAATCGTGTAATGGCAGGATGCACCAACTCTTTGTTGTTGGTGAATCTTCTCATCAAGCTAAGCACAGATGCATGATTATATATAAATTTTGTTATGTTCTTGGATGATTCAACAATATCCGTCACTGTAGGAATAATCTTACCTATATCCTCCAACATCAAGTCAATGCAATGAGCAGCACAAGGTGTCCAAAACAAGTTAGGATACCTCTCCATAAGCATCTTGCCAGCTACAACATAATTTGCAGCGTTGTCTGTTATGACTTGGACAACATTGCTTGGGCCTACTTCCTGAATGAAGATGTCCAACAACTCACATAATAAACGTGCATCTTTAATGTGTGCAAATGCATCAACAAATTTCGTAAACATTGACCCCTTGGGACAACTAACCAAGAAGTTAAGAAGGGTCCTACCCTTCTGGTCAGTCCAACCATCTGACATGACTGTGCATCTAATGTGTTCCCATGATGCCCTAAACTCCGCCAATCTAGCAGTGCAATCAGTCTTTTCATCTTGAAGAAGAGGCCCTCTCAATTTTGCAAAGGTGGGGGCTTTGTACCCCGGGCCAACGACAACAACAGCATGAAACATAGGCTGGCAGAATGGGTTTGTCTTGGTAATGTTGAAAGGAACATCACTCCATAGAAGACACTTACTGACCAACCTGTCAACTTTTGCCTTTTCCTTTCTTTTCATTGCTAATTTGATCCCAGGTTGTGAACCAGCTATTGTTCTAGGAACAAAAAAAGATGAGATAGATGAGGGGTTGAGACCCATAGGTGACGAAGTTGATGCTGGCACTGCCACTCTCAATTCCCCCCACTCTTGAGCCCCCTATAAGTTGGTTTTTTAGTGCTGCCCTAATGTCCTTTCCATCCTCTTTATCCATCAATGATTGAATGGCCTGTCGGATGATTTCTAGAGTTGTATTTGTGCAAAGTTCAACATTTTGCCCCGGAATTTGCCCCAAATGGAATTTTAATATGTTGATACCTCCTGACATATGCTTTCTACACAACTTGCAAGTCAAATACATTCTATTGACCCCCCTAGTTTCGGGTGTAGTATCAGGTTCACCAAACTCCCGCATAGCGTCCAAAATCCTTGGCATTTTGTTTTAAACTTTGAACTTGAATTTAAACCTGGGCACAAAAAAAATTTGAAACAAATTAAACTGCTTCAGCGTTCAAATCAGCGAAATATAACCTAATACTGACAGTTCATATGTCTAATAAAAATAAGTACAAATTCCTGAAATATGTTTCAAAGAATAAAAAGTGCAATTTAAATTTTAAAGAGTTAGATATCTGACAACTACAAAAGGGTATAAAAGTTTGATCTACAACCCATTGGTATCTCTGTTTGTGGGCTAGCAAAAGGCTGATAAAACTTAAAAGAGATGAGATATGAACTTTTAAGGGCTGAGCTGAGCATTATAATTTATTTCCATCTCTATAGGTTGAGTTCCAAACTACTATCCTAGTGCCATTCTATAACCAGACTCTGAATTTATAAATTATTGCTGATATTTATTGTTTAAAATAAATTACAGTCAGCTGGTTTGAAGCATTTTCATGGTGGTCTATTATGGCATGAGATGCATGTTTTTCAGATCGGATAGATAAATAATAAAGTTATAAACAAGAGAAAGGACGCAACAGGTAAAAAGATTTCAAAATACACAGCAAAATATTGTAATATTGCTTGGAGCGATCATGATTCATGATAGCAAAATACACAGCAAAATATTGTAAATTGTAATATTGTAATATTGCAAACTTGTTTGCATATTGTAAATTGTAATATATTATATGATTTTAAAAAGGTGTAAACAGTAAAATTGCGTTCCATGGGGACGCATCAAACAATTGAATTAACCCTTTAAAGTTTAAAGTTTAAACTATAAAATAAAAAAATGTCTACAACGACAACCTATAGGTATGATGTTCATATTACAATCTGGCTATGGCTATGGCATTGGCTATGCGGCTATGGCTATGGCTATGGCATTGGCTATGCGGCTATGGCTATGGCTATGGCATTGGCTATGCGGCTATGGCTATGGCTATGCGGCTATGGCTATGGCTAGAAACAATGAACATACCTTAAAAGTTGATAATGGCAACTGAGCTCCTCCCTCCTCGTAACGCAATTGCAAGTTGCAAAGTTCAAAGTTCAAACCCTCGTATTGCCACAGCCAAATGCCAAAATGAAAATACACAATGAAAAAACAAAGAAATTAACGTTTGCGGGTTTTTATACACAGGTTAAGAAGGAATGGCGATTTTTTGGGTCGACTCTCGATTAAATCGGGAGTAATACGAAAAAATCGCGATTTTTTCGTTTACCAAAAAATCGCCAAAAAATCACCCGATTTAATCGTTTTGCCCAAAAAATAGAATTTTTAGGAATAAATCGCGATTTTTTTCGGGACTTTTTCCAGCCCAAAGCATCCCACATCTCGTTAGTAGTTGCTCTACTAGCAACGTGGCACACCACATGATGCTTGACTCCATCTAGGATCATCCTCTTGGCCTTTTCCATTTCATCTCTGTACTTCTTCAGCGGATCTGCATCCGCAGGGACAACTACCACAATATCAACATACGTCTTGAGGGCATGCTCATCTAGAAGGAAGGACATTCTAGCCTTCTAGATGACATAGTTGGAAGCTCTGTCCAACCTGTCATGATCCCTCAAGCCACTTGTTTCCATATCCTCCGAAAATTGTTGAACAACTCCCTCTTTCTCCTTACAGCGTAGCTTCTAGGCTGGCTTACACACTCCTTGATGGAGCTGGTAAGTCTACTGCTCCTCTGCTACTCAGCAAATGAGAAATACTGATTTCCTTAGCAAGAAATCACTAAGGAGGTATTCCCTCACTATGATATCTGCTTCCTTCTTTCGACGACTTTTCTGCCAAACACTCAAGTTGCAGAAAACTGAGTCCCTCTAGCTCTGCGTGGTTCTGCCTGCCTTGACAAATTCTCGATCCGACAATCTTACCTCTTTGTCAACTCACTTTGAGAGAGACACCCACAAAAATATAGCCCTCTTGGCTAGAAATGCACAATCCCTCAGGGGATTCAAACTGCTGCTTGCTGCATCAAGTTGGCCCTTGCTTCAATGCTAGATCTTCTCTTCCTATTTCACATCAACAACTCTGATACCATGTGAAATTTCCTAGATCTAATAATCTTAGGAATCCTGTTGCAACCAATTGAATCTACTTCACATAGATCGTAAATTACATTACAAACTTATTTCAGATTTCTTCTTGAAGCATTGAAGTAAATTACTGAAGCAACCTACACCAAATTAAATATGATTCTGAAACATAGAAACTGAGCAAGGAAATACAAACACATAGGACACTGTTATTTTTGTACAAATGTCCCAGGAAAAATCGGTGCAGCAACTTTAAGGGTTTTATTTTTTTATGCAGCAATGAAATTTGAGTACATCTATGGATGCCCAAATGGCAATCCAAACAGCAAGAAAATCTAGCAGAGTTATTCCATAAGCAACCTTGACACTTGTGTTTCCTGCACTCATGCGTTCTTGCACTCGCGTTCCCGTACACACGTTCCTGCACTCACGCGTTCCTGCACTCACGCGTCCCTGCACTCGCGTTCCTGCACTCGTGTTCTTGCACTTGCGAGTTCCTGCACTCGCGAGTTCTTGCACTGGGAATAACTTAGCCTCTTTTTACTGCCTCTCCGAATCTAGAAATCTTCCTCCAGATCACTGCCCCTGCCCTTCTTCTGCAAAAGATCACTTCGATCAGGAATTTCCTCCTGAGAACTTCTCACTTCAGAAATTCGATCTCTTGATCTCTCGGTGTGTTTTCCAAATGACCCTCAAGCCCCTTCTTATATCTTTTTGTTGGACAACCAACGACCTAGATTAAGTCCTAATCAAAGGCTCAAAGCATTTTGACTTGATCTACGTCTTTATCTAGAAGATTCACCCACAATTAGATTAATGGCCATTAATATTTTACCTTTCCGACTTAGAAACTCCTTTAGAAATATTAATTATTTTAATATAATCATCTCTGGGTAGAATTTCCCAAAACGGTTTCTGGGTTCTTTGGAATGCATGTGCCCAAGCGTCCCCGCAATATTTGAGGCTTAGAGCACATCCAATGCTACCCCAAATCGACAGTCTCATGTGAAATAATGATGGAACAAAGTGGGGCAACACAGAAGGCTCCAAGCCAGATGCCATGGTGCAAGGGTAGCTATAATGAGGGAATCCGACATATTGGTGTATAGATGTAGGAGGGAGCAATCGTGGTATATGAGTTACCCCAACCTTTCTTTTTCCACCCTTGTTCATATGTCTTTTGCCTTTTATTGATTTTTCTTTGTTTTAACTGCTCGGGGCTTCAAGGAATGAGAGCATGATGCGAATGATATAATAGTGAATATCCCCTTGAGGTTGGGCAGTTCATTGCCCGCTAGGGGTTGCGACAATCATGGGTTCCTTAGTGATGTAGGGGGTTCACATAAGGGACCCTAGGAACCAAGGAGATGACCATGATGATAAGGGGTAGAGCTCATGTTTGGCTTTTGCCCACGTGCTAAATTTTTTATGTCCTGACCATCTTTTGCATTTTATGGTACATTTCTTGTTGTAAGTGGCCAAATTATGCTTTTAACTTTCTTTTTAGCTGCATCAACTTTTGGGGGCATCGTTGCACACTCGACCCAAAGTTTGGCCAAGGGGAAGGGGACACTAACTCCTTGTGGACCTAATGGACAAATGTGGACCCGAATGGTAAATATGTGGAAAGGGGTTATAATGAGTGGAGGGGAGTGATGTATGTGGTGTACCATGTCAGGAAGCGGGCCCATGCAACCAAAATTGGGGTTTCCCATGTAGTGCCACCCCTAAAGCTAGTAGCCAGTAAAGGGGATCCCATGGGAGTGGGATACAAGACTAACCACCAAGTTGGACAAGGGGACAAAGTCTGTGCCCATTTTTTCCGCCACACTCCCCCACTAATCCAAGTCCAAATGTGTCCTTGAGAAGTAAGCAAAAATACCCAATTACATAATGAAAACCCATACCTTTGAGGTTGGAAGGCCCACCTTCAAACATAACATCATAGCAGATGGGTGAGGCACATAATGGCTGGCTCAGGGGGCAGAGTGGTGGCACATTGAGCTATCTGGTGGTTGCAAGGGGCTGTTGGCTGTTGATTGAAGACAAATCTAGTAGAAAATTTTCTCCTATGGGTGTCACCCACTGGTGGTGGGTAACATGTTGTATGTTGTGGATTAGGAATTTCATTATCAAGTACAATTTGTGAGGCAATATAGTGTACTTCATGTGTGTGGCTTTGGAAATTCTCTTCTTTCATTTTGCTCTTGTGTGAGTATGTCAATTGTTATTTGAATTGTGCACATGTAAACAACAAATGGTATACATCAAGATGTCAGGGACAATCATCGTACTCTAATCAAGTGCCTTGACTCGCTTCTATGAAGTCAATCTAAGATATGGGTTCCCTGCATTGTTTAAAATCCATGCAACCTCTAAAATTTAAATTTTGAATCTATTCCTGAAGATAAATTTGAAAGCATTGAGTAATATATCCATATGAATATTCAGAAAATATTGTAAAAGGAAGTTGAATGGAGAATATGTTAGTCTTTATGTATTCCTTTTTGAATATCACAAAAGTTCTCAAATAATCTTTCTGTTTAGGGGAAGTGACAAGTGCAACCATGCTTCAAGGATGTAGCATTGTGATGAGGTGGGGCTTGGAATGTTACCAACTGGGAATGAGATGATATCAGTGATGTTAGTGATGATAGTTGCATTGGTGTGGATGAAGCAGATGTGAGAATTTTGGCTTGAGTAATCCAAACATTGGGGAGAATCCAATGCCCTGAAAACTTAACGGTTTGTGCATAAGGTTTTCCGATGGAGAAATATTTTGAATATAAATTAAAGGTACATCTTATTACAGGTCTTTTCCGAAAATACCATTCTTGGTAATGGGCGTTTGTGTACCCTTTTGAGGTGGAGGAATTGTTTCGTTGTTGTGGCAGTGAACCAATAAGGTTCACTCAAAAGTGTTTTCTACATCGGCCTGTAATGGTTTATTGAATGAACTTCCAATTAGTGTGCATATCTGTTTATGTTTATTTGTATGCAGAAAAGACAAATAATGTTGTTCAACCAAACCTTGAGTACTTTATCCCTGAGGAATGATCTTACTGTTCGAAAGAACAAAAGCTTTTCTCATGGAGGCTTAATATGCGTCAAGAATTTTTTCTAAGTACTTTGCCACACTTGAAATTGGGTAAAGATGAATTTTGGGAAAGTTGTGAGAAATCGTCAAAATTGTTTTTTTAACTTGAAGGATGGTGTTAATAATTAAAGCCATGAATCATTATTTGGTCTAGTTTCCATCTCTTAAGGAATTGTGTTGGTTCATGTGTTAAGATTTTGTTCATGTACACATTTGTGCTTTTTGAACCATGGGTTATTATTCTCTTTCTAGTTTCGATAGCTTAAGGTTGTGTTTTGATTCCTATTGAAATAAAATTGTTTGTACAAATTTATTGTTGTTTATTGATTAGCGATTGCTTTATCTTTTATGATTCACAGGTTAGCTTTAGAAGTTATTGGAGCAAAGTTCTCCTGGAAGTCCTCCGCGACCATGGAGGCAATTTGTCTATTAAGGTGAAGATTATTTATCTCAGTTTATGTTACACTTATAGTATCTGCTAAAGATTTGCAAAGATATGTAAAACGTGATTTTTGGTAAATTTCAGGATTTAAGTTCCATGACTGCCATTCGCAGTGATGACATTATCAACACTTTGCAGTCGCTGAACTTGATTAGGTCTCTCTCTCTCTCTCTCTCTCTCTCTCATGCTTTTAAATTTTATGTGCCCAGAGTGGACAGACCTTAGATGACTAAAATGTATGTATATGTATCACACCTGTACACTTTCATGAGCACATACATCGTTGCATGCACATGTGGAACTGAGATATTGTGCACATAGAACTCATTTTAATAGACGTTTAACTGAGAGAGCTCCAATGCAGTTGTTTATTTACTAAACAGACATTCATTGAATTCAATCACGTTTTAATCCTTGCTATTAAACATATAACTTTTGATTGTATGGATTTTCTCTATGGTACATACCTTGCTCACATCTTAAATGTGTGTCATTATGGCAATTGTTATAGAATATCTGGAAGCGCTAATATGCAGTTGGCTTGGAGGTCGCACTAATCTACATCAAAGGAAATTGTTTTAAGAAGAATCAATAAAAGATTTAAAAATAGTTTATATTTTCTACAAGTCTATTAATATTACCTCTTCTTTTCTCTAACTTGTGTTGCTAATCCCAACAGCAATGCTCCCTTCCTCAATTGTTGTTGCAGCTGTCAGATTGATTTGTCAAGACCTTGGAATAATCTAGTGTTGCTGACATTGTGTGGTGAAAAAAAATTGAGGGTCTGGAAAAGTAAAAAATTGTAAAAATCAGGAAAATATCTGTAAAAGTCAGAAAACATCGACAAAAGTAAAAAAAATACAAAGATTTTCCTTTTTCTTTTCAAAATTTTAAACATCTAAGGCAAGAACAACATCAAGTAAATGCATTGCCATATAATTATGAAAACAACACTAATATATAGGATGTATAGATGTCTAGTTCTACATCACACATCAACCCTGAATCATGCCCTGAATCCTGAGGCTTGATTCAGCCTCAAAGTTTCAACAAAAAATATAATAAATGTATCTCATCATCATGAGTCATCTACAATGAAATCAGATACATAAACTAGTGATTTCCTCTGCCCTTTTGACAGGCAAAGGTAGTGGCTGAGGAACAAGGCCTTGGGGCTGGTGTCGGCCTCTGATATCCTCTAGGAGAAGTAGAAGGGAGACTCTAATGTGCTCCACTACTGCCTGTGCTACTGGTAAGACCTACTTTACTGGTGCCCATGCCCATACCTGCAAATGCGTAAGACCTACTTTACTGGTGCCCGTGCCCATACCTGCAAATGCAGCCAGGGTTGAATGAAATCTATCCCACTCCAAAAAAACATGGTGATGGCAAAGGAAAATCATATCGTCCTCTTTTGCTGTCTTCTCCTCTTTTGCTCTCCAAACCCTTCTTTATGTTTGCAAGATGAGTGGAAAAAGCCAAGAAGTTATGTCTTAAAGTGCCTTTCCTTGTGACTTGACAAATTTTCACAGGTCTTGAAAATTTATCACAATTTTCCTGATTTAATCATTATTTTTTTGCTGCTGATTTTTATCAGTGATAAAATTGCCAAGGGGTAAATATCTTGACCACATGAGTTTTTTAGTGATTTTAATATTTTATAGCGATTTTTGTAACGCTGGAATAAACAGTCTGTTCATTGTGAAACTGACAGAGATATATCTGCAAATATATAATAAACAATTGAATAGTGAATGATTATTACTATGAGCCTTGTATTGATTTGTAATGATGTATAGCAAGATATTAGCAATGTTATCAGAACCAGAATGGTCCAAAAAAGATATAAAATAGTCAAATTTTGGAAAAAACTATAGAGTCATGTGCATCCATGTGAATCCAAACCATACAAAGAGACATTTAACATTTCTTATGTATATAGCAGGTAAAGGTGCATTTAACCAAAATAACATTGAATGCAATACATATTTTGAAGCAAAATACATCAAGATAGAGGCTTTAAATGGCCTCTATCGTCCAAAACTAAGTGTAATACAAATTTTTGTCAGGCCAAGGAATAACTCCCATGTTAGATTATGTAGCTTGGATTGGTGTTCTAGTTTTGAGAGGTTGCATTGAGGCTAGGAACATGGAGGAATTAATTATCTCTAAGCCCATGTAATTTTTCCTAAGGGAAATATCTTTATTATGTCAATTAGTGATTGTTTTAATTGTTTCCTAAGTTAAACTTAGGGAAAGTGGATAATTAATTGACATTAGTTGGTATAAGATCGTTTTTCCTCTAGAAGCTTGTAGAGAGTTTTTAAGATTATCCTAGCCATTGATTGGATCAAGTGAATTTCTAATCAGGAACATTCATTCGTGAATTAGAAATTATAAAGGAGATTGATGGGAAACATTAGAGATCACATCGAGTGGGTGAATTTTCAGAGAGACACCAAAAGGGTTTCAACAACAATGATTGAGAAGAAATTGGCTGAATTTATTCTTCACAGAGGTTTCCAATTTTTGAGTGACGAAAGGAGGCTGAATTTTCTTGTGCGAGTTTGCTAGATTACAAGTGCGAGTTTCTTGAAATCTAGATCAAGTTGTCAGTTGCCAGTTGCCAGTGCAAGTCACTAGAGGTAGTGGGAGAGGCCTGTGCGAGTCGCTGCAAGAAGTATAACTTGCTAGATTGAATTTTGAATGGCAGTGCGAATTTCCAAGATGGGTAGTTCAAATTTCCAGAGGCTGCTAGATTGCTAGTGCAAATCATTGTAGACTGACAATGTGAGTTACATAGGGTAGTGCGAATTGTGAGAAAGGGTCAGGTTGATTTGTAGAGGAAGATAATGAAGTTTCCCAGTTTGATTTGTTCAGAAGTGAAGATAAAAATATTGTTGTAGCTTTGCTGGTGTTTTCCCCACAGATATGAAAACTAGTTTTCCCCACATTGGGGTTTTTCCAGGGACATTTTGTCCAAAATATTGGTGTAAATTGTGTGATTGGTTTCTTGTATATTTCCTGTAATTTTATTTTTCTTGTTGGTGGTGTTCATGTTATTATTCGTTACTTCCCGCAAAAGAATTAATTTGCCATGAATAAGTAATAGGAAATAGTTAACTGGGTTAATAGCACTTTTTGGGTAGCCAGGAATTTCACATGGTAGGTATCTGAGCAGTGAAGTGCTGAGGTTATCGGTGATCTGAGCGCAAGGGTTTCATAGGAGAAATCAAAGATTTTCACATAGACAAATCTCTTTAGATTTATTGGGGTTTATTGTTTGAGGGTTTTAGAAATGGCTTCAATTGGTTTAAGGGATCAAGACAAACTTGATGGTACATCGAACTTTGATGTCTGGAAATCCAAAATTTTTATTACTGTTGGAGAAGGATAAACTGAAGGAGTATGCTACGACAGTTGTTGCCATACCGACAAATCCAGTGTAGTTAGCGACCTACCACAAGGAGGATGCCAAGGCTAGGCGTATTATCCAAGATGGGGTCAAAGATCACATAGTTCCCCATATTGCAGAATTGGATATAGCCATGAAGATGTGGGATGCCATCCTGAAACTATTCCAAAATACTACTATAAACAAGAAGTGGATCCTTAGACAGAAGCTAAGAAACACCAGAATGGACAAAAGGGGAAGGCACAATCAGTTACCTCACCAGGATCAAATTTTTCATGGATGAGTTAGCAACTATCAGAGAAAAGATAGATAATGATGAGCTCATGAGAATTTCTCTATATGGGTTCTCAAAGCAGTGGGACATGTTTGCCCAAGTTATTAATGGACGACAAAACCTACCTAACTGGGATCGTTTGTGGAGTGATTTCACTGAGGAAAAGCTTAGGTTGAGCCTTGTCAGTGGCCGCAGTAGTCAAAGACAAGAGTGTGAGGATGACAAGAATGTTGCTATTGCAGGAAAGGTATTAATTTTAGATAATAATGGTATATTCTATGCTTTAGAACAATTTACTTCAATTTTTCTTATTAGTCCAATATCAATTTCCAGATTAGCAATCACATAAACATTGATAGTAAATGCAGATAGAATATAAACAATAAGAAGAAGACAAGCCAAGACAAGAGGATACAATATTTGGCGGATGTCAGGGAAAAACCCCAATGTGGGGAATACCCTTTGATAAAATTTTCTTATTATTCTTCAAAAGTTCAGCAGAGAGAGTACATCATACAAAATTTCCTTGCCCAAACATTGTCAAAATAGTCCAGTCAAACATCAATAGGATGCCCTAACTAGAAAGTCAACATTGGTCAAACCAACACAAAAACCCTTCCAAATGAGCTCGGTCAAACCCAGTCAACTCGGCCTCCAAGGCAGTCTGAATCAACCCAAAACAATCTTGAAATTCTCAGTCAAAGTCGTCAATGCAGGTCAACGATGCAGTCAAAGTTGCCGCAGTCACCACTGGTCAACCTGCCCAGAAAATCTCGATATCTGTGCCAGAATATGTGGCCTGCCAAAACAGATATACTCCCACAAAAATCGTAGTAAAATTAAGTCAAACAATGCCCAGAGAACAAAAATGCAGAGAACAAAAATGCCCAGTCAAACCTTTGGATGTGTGGAGAAGAACAGGGTGCCTGTGATTTGTACGACCCAAGTTGATGAGGAGAGAGAACGGAGTGTTGTGTTGTGAATGTCCAAATGAGGAAAAGGCCTCTTCTATTTATACACAACGTTGAGGGTGAAGAGACACGATAGTTGGGCTTCATGAGCCTACATTAGACTTCTGGCCGACCTTGAAAATTTGCCCATAGAAGAAATAAATTCAAAATTCCATCTCTACTTGTCAGAATGAGATGATCTTTAGATCAATCTTGCACCTCTCGGAAAGAGAAATCCAATAAAAATATCATCTCCATCATATGAGTTGTCCAAGGTGGAGTTTGGCCCTAGTTGCCAATTTTAACACTCCCTCTCAACTAGGGAGAAATCCACTTGTCAAACCATCTGTCAATTTGTACCATCTCTGTCAACCCTGCTCTGCTCTACTGAATCATGAAGAAATAATGAAGAAGAAATTATCGAGAGTGTATCATACTACTCTCCATTGACTCGAAGCCAGTCTGCATTGATCCCATATCAATATCAAACATCTTAGCATAGGGACTACGGTAGTACACGATGCGTCCATCAATAGTACTATGGTCCCTATCCTCATTTCCCAACTCATTGGCCAGATGAGAGGAGAAGGTGAACCACCCATCCTATGCATATATCAACTATCATGGGGTATCACAGGGGAAGGTGAACCACTCACCCTGTACACAACGCACCACTAGGGGAAGGTGAACCACTCACCCTATGGTCGCTCATAGCTCCAAGAAGTACCCCAAACCCCCCGAAGCTCCCAGAGCTCAATATCTAACTCAAACAGGACCCGCATATGAGGGTCTCTCCACGACTCCAAGTTGTTCACAGAAGGTTAATAATTTGACCTTCCTCGGGGGCTTGGTAAGGATATCTACGACCTGTTCATCAGACCCAATGTGATGGAGCCTTATTGCTCCCCATTGTACCATATCTCAGATAAAGTGGTACTTGATATCAATATGCTTGGAGCGGTCATGAAACACCGAATTCTCAGAAAGACAAATCCCACTTTGGTTGTTGCAGTAGATCACGGTGGTACCCAGTACTTGCCCAGATAGCTCACTAAAGAGCTTCCTCAACCAAACAACTTCATAGGAGGGCATACTAGCAGTCATATATTTGGCCTCGACAATGCTCAAAACATTCGATTTCTTCTTCCTGCTCATCCAGGATATTGAAGTAGAACCTATTGAGAAGCAACATCCAGATATGCTCTTATGATCCACCACACTGCCAGCCCAGTCAACATCAGAATAACCATGGAGCCTCAAATTCCTGACAGTGTATCTCAGTCCATAGGTGATTGTGCCCTAGAGATATCTCAAGAGATTCTTGGTAGCAGTCCATTGTATATGATGAGGCTCGACCATAAACTGACTCAATGTGTTCACTGCAAAACATATTGTTCGGACGGGAGTTCGCCAAGAACATCAGGGCCCCTATGAGTTGATGATACTCAGAAGGTTTTCCCAAATTGGGTCCGACAACACTTCCGCATAACTTCTGGAAGTTAAGTTCCATCGGTGTAGTCACAGATTGGCAGTCCACCATCCCAAATATTTCAAGTAGCTTCACAATATATTTTCCTTGAGAAAGGAAAGTTTCTGTTGGCTCTTGCTAGACCTCCACCCCTAGGAGGTAATGCATCAATCCTAGGTCCTTCATATCAAATTCGAAAGCCAACTCTCTCTTACATTGATGAATAAGAGGGTCTAATCAACTTAAAGTAAATGTTCGGATCAACTTCACTTCTTGTAAATCCCAGCTTCGTCAGATATCTATCGATTCTCTCATACCAAGCCCAGGGTGCTTGCTTCAACCCATAGAGGGCTTTCTTCAACCTGCATACATGTGTCTCTTGATCTTGAACTTCAAACCCCTTGGGTTGTTCAACATAGACTTCCTCCTTAAGTGAACCATGCAAGAAGGCGGTCTTGACATCCATTTGTTGTAAATTTCATCCTTGAGAGGTAGCAAGGGCAATGATCGAACAGATGGTGGTATATCAGGTAACTAGTGCAAATATGTCATCATAGTCCACACCTTCCTTTTGAGAGAAGCCTTGAGCAACAAACCGGGCCTTGAAATTTTCAACACTTCCATCAACTCCATGCTTGATCTTGTAGAGCCATTTCGAGGCGACAACAGATTTGTCCTTGGGTCTAGGGACCACGTCTCAGACATCATTCTTCATAATCGACTCATACTCTTCATTCATAGCATCCTTCCAAACTTGGTGCTTCACAACGTCTTCGAATGTGCAAGGCTCAGTTTGAACAATGGTGCTCAAGGCAGGTAAGTACCCTTGGTACCTATTTGGCTTCTTACTTTCACGAAATCTCCCCCTTGGGGCAATATGTCTCTTAGCATCTTCGAGAGTGTCCCTGAGCCATGAGGGTATTTTTTTTGAGGAGGAGGGCTCATGAGGAGGTGGATCAATGGGATCCATCGGTCCTTCAACATCGGGCATCAACTCTTCGTGCGATTCTCCTTGCTTTCCTGTAACTTCTTCTTTGTCCTTCCTTGGAATAGGAATGTTCTTAATTTTCCCAAGGGCAACATCTTCATCGAAGGTGACATCATGACCTATTTCCACTTCTCTTTGAGCAGACACATAGATTCTATATGGCTTTGAAGTTTCACTGTAGCCCACAAATGTTCCTTTCTTCCCAGATGCATCCAATTTGCTTCTCTTTTCTTTTGGCACATGAAAATACACGGGGCTACCAAAAATTCTAAAGCGAGAAACATAAGGTTTCTTATCGGTGAAAACTTCTTCAGGAGTTTTGGAGTCCAATGCTTGATGGGGGCGTCTATTTTGAACATACACGACAATGTTGGTAGCTTCTCCCCATAGGAACTTTGGAAGGCCTTGATCACGAAGCATGGCACAAGTGGCTTCTATAATAGAACGATCCTTTCTTTCAGCAACTCCATTTTGCTCAATAGTATATGTGGTAGTAGTCTCCCTCTTAGTGCCAGCTTATCTACAATAGCCATTGAACTCATTTGTTTCATATTCGGTTCCATTATCTGTCCTCAATATTTTGATCTTCTTTGATTTTCGACCAAGGCTTTAAAAGAGCGGAACTATGGAAACACTTCGTCCTTCTTCTTCATGAAATAAATCCATGTTTTGCGAGAGAAGTCATCCACTAAAATAGCATAATATAAATATCCTCCCAAAGATGTCACGGGAAACATACTGGATAGATCAGAATGAACGAATTGCAAAATGTTGGTAGTCTTGCTATGACTTGAGGGGAATGGTCCCCTTGTATGTTTTCCTTTGGCACATCCCTGACAAACACCTTCATGTTCTACTTTGAATTCAGGCATACCTGTCATCATCTTCCTTGCATCGGGTAGGGCTTTACAATGAAGATGAGCAAATCTTCGGTGCCATAATTCGGATTGTAGAGATGTGTCACAAGACATAGCTCCCAATGGACTTCCTCCAACTTGATATAGACTGTCAACCTTGAATCCAAGAGTAAATGTTTCTTTGAAATTTCTTTTACAAGCTAAGTTGCACGAAACGGGGAAACGGGTACGAGTTTCCGAAACGGGAAGCGATACGAAACACGACCTCCCCAAATTTTGGAAACGGGGAA